>WNYA01000407.1:0-169741 GCA_019512145.1 Engystomops pustulosus
GGTTACACCTCTTGGACATGGAGGTCACTAGAGCCACACAGGTTACATCCCTGGACATGGAGGTCACTAGAGCCACACAGGTTACACCCCTGGTTATGGAGGTCGATATAGAAAGGAGCGCTCGGCGTAGGCTGACCTCACATGAAGAAGCTTGTTTTCCAACAAGTGAAACACCACAGCACATCTTTGTGAACATGCAATAAAAGAAGAAATTTTATTTCATAAAGACATCACGGAGGTGGACACAAGGCAGGCAATGCCTACGCGTGATTTGTAATTATGCCATAACTAAAAAGACAAACACCACATCCTATAGAAAAAGGGAACGAATCACTGTCGTAAAGAAGAAAAGGTAATCGTCAGATTTAGCCACTAGAACCCACACCTTACACCCCCAGAAATGAGGGCCACTAGAGTCTCACAGGTTTCACCCCACGGTCATAGAGGTCAGTTCAGCCACACAGGTTACCACCCAGACATAGAGGTCACTAGACCCTCACAGATGCTCCATAGGGTCTAGCTCTAGAGACACTTGCCCTCTCCTGTTTGTTAAGATTGGCTGTGGTGGTCTTAGGGGTGTTTGTGGGTTAACATGTTGGATGTTAACCTGTGACTCAAACGTGAGAGGTAATCCTGCTGTGCCATGATACAGGACACGGTGTATTTATTGTCCATTTCATAATAATAATAATAATTCTTTATATAGCGCACACAGATTCCGCAGCGCTGCACAAAGCATGTCAAATTGGTCCCTGTCCCCATGGGGCTTACAATCTAAACATCAGGGCCGGCTCCAGGTTTTAGTAGGCCCCTGGGCGACAAAGCCTTAATGGGCCCCTTCGTGGGCCAGCCCCCCCATCCCAGCGTAGCCACACTGCTCCCCTCCTCCTATAGGCACACTGTCCCTCCTTCGGGAAAGAAAAAACCTCACCTTTCCTCATTCCCCCGGAGCAGCCGCCTTCTTTCTTTGACATGTGCCTGCCGTACGTGCCAGTTCTGGAGCCGGCACACGTGATTTGATGACCTCATGATGTGCGCCGGCTTCAGAGCCGTTGCATACAGTGCAGTGCGTGCTTCGGGGGAACGAGGAAAGGTGCGTTTTGGATTCTGCTTCTATTCTGCGCGCCTGACGAGGGCAACATAGAGGCATAAAACTACATGAGCCGGATGGTGATCATTTGTACCAGTGTCATAAAATTGATCCGGGGGCCCGAGTGGGCCCTACAAGCACCTTGGGGCCCCCGGCACATGCCTGGGTTAGCCTGGTCCTGGTGCCGGGCCTGCATTTAATGACTTGTAGCTGAACAAGCAGCCTGAACTATGACCCTGACCACCCAGGACCTTTCACTTGACCCAGATAGGAAAAATTAATAGTTGGGCACCATTTGGCCTGTGTCAATTGAAGGGGTTTTCAACACTTTTACATATGTAGCCCCTGGGGTCAGTGGATCCTCTGGACCACCGTGGGAGGTGGTACTAGCCGACATTCAGGGGCAGAATCTAAGTGGCACCTGGTCTTCACCAGAGCCCGCTGCAAAGCGGGGTGGACTTGCTGTGGCGTGGTACCACCAGGTCGTTCCATAGGTGCAACTAGACAGTGGTGGCAGCTGAAATCGAGGTACCAATACAGGCAACAGTCTCGTAGTCAGGCTGGCGGCAGAGGTCAGAGATCAGGTCGGGGGTCAGCAACAGGAGAGCAAGGCAGGTACAGGAACACAGGGAACTCGCAGGGAAGCTTTCACTGAGGCTGGTAGCTCAAAGATTCGGCGGGGAATGATGGGAACAGCCGGCCTTTAAGGAAAACCCAGATGTGGCCAGTGCCAATCAGTGGTGCGTTGGCCCTTTAAATCTAAGAGTGCTGGCACGCATGCGCCCTAGGGGATGGAGACGTAAGCGCGGCCTAGCCAGGATGGGAGCAGGAGCGTGGAGAGTTGAGTGCGGGTCGGGAGCGCAGGGCCCCAGAGAGGGGCACGGGTGTGGATCGTGGGAGCACCCGTGACAGTGTCTTTACTTCCTTGATACTAATCTCTGAATGTGCATCAAGTGATTCAGCAGTCCTGATAATGACTTTGGTGCTGTGCACGGACTCTCTGTAATTCTTTGTTTACATCTTTGAGCTCTTAACCTCTTCAGGAAGCACCCGGTTTGTACGTAACGGCTCAGGCTCTTCTTTGTAATCTGGCGTGTGACGCTTTATATGGTTATAACTTTTTAATACTGTAACTTACCAAAATTATTTGGAGATTGTTGATTCATGACACATTGTTCTTCATGTTACTGGTAAATTTTGATTGATATGTTTTGTGTTTATTAATAAAAAAAATAATATTTGTCATTTTTTTTGAGAAATTTGTCATTTTCAAAATTTTAAATGCTCTGCTTTTGAGACATATAAATAGCTATGGAAAAAGAGGTCAATTTAATTTTATTTTGTATTTTATTTTTGTGGGAGTGGCCTGGCTATGGAGGAGACGTGTAGCGTGATAGCTCCTACTCTGTCCCGAGCTGAGAAAGCGTTAGCAGCCAAACCCAGCACTTCTGCACTCCAATCTAAGGGTCCGAAGATGCGGAGGATAACAAAGACTCCTGCTGCCACCCTCCCGGTTTGTGCTACGGTGCGATGGATAAGCCAAACTGGTGGCAGCTGTGACCTCTGTTCCTAGCCCTGCAATTAGTCACACAGAACAAATTTCTACATGTATCTAATCCTCGATCCACTGATAGCTAACCCTTGTGCACCACCAGACCCATACATATTCCTGATCCTAGTAAGTGGCCGTTTTCAGTTTGTACCATGCTATACACTCTGTCTCTTTGGATTCATATAACATCTGTGCTTATTCACCTAGTACATGCTGGTAGGATGTGGCCCTCTGATATTCTCATTCATATGGTTCTTTCAATAGATACCATTACGAGGGCGGCTCAATAAGTCCCTGTCTTTGATGACAGAGCGCGTTCCTGATTGATAGGTTAGTTTGGATTTGGCAGACGTGTTTCGTGATTTTCGGTAAGATGGAAAGAGAGCAGTATCGTTCGGTTATTCGCTTTTGGTTTTTGGATGGGAAAAAATGTGAGGAGATAAAAGCAAAGTCGGACGCTATTTATGGGGACACTTCGCCATGACCACAGTTAGATATTGGTTCAACGAATTTAAACGTGGGCGAACATCCGTTTTTGATGAGGAGGGACCAGGATGCCCGGCAGACGTGGTTACCGTGGAAATCATTCAAAAAGTCCACGACGAGCGAAAGTGCGTGAAGAAGCAGAGGCCGTAGGTGCGGGACCGGAACGGCAAGTAATATTTTACATGATAAGGTGGCGGTGAAATAATTGTCGGCCCAATGGCTGCCGCGATTGCTCACGGTGGACTACAAGCGGATGCGGCTGGAAACTTG
This sequence comes from Engystomops pustulosus, assembly GCA_019512145.1. Taxonomy (NCBI): domain Eukaryota; kingdom Metazoa; phylum Chordata; class Amphibia; order Anura; family Leptodactylidae; genus Engystomops; species Engystomops pustulosus. The sequence goes on from WNYA01000407.1 coordinate 3,399, forward strand.
GAAGCCTCGTGTTTGGAGCAATTCAAGTCAGATTGAAGGAGTTTTTGCATTGATTGTCACCGTTGATGAAACCCGGATGCATCATTACCCAGAAACTAAGCAACAATCAAAACAATGGATTTCTCAAAAGAAGGCGAAGACGGTTCCATCGGCCGGAAAGGTCATGGCAACGATTTTTTGGGATGCGAACGGCGTCATCCTCATGGATTTTTTAGAAAAAGGAAGAACGGTCCCTGGACAATACTACAGTGAGTTATTGGACCGCTTCAACAAAAAATTGAAGGAGACACGGGCGCATTTGGCGAAAAAGAAGCTGCTGTTTCACCACGATAACGCACCAGCACATTCATATAGAGTTGTCGCCGCCAAACTGCATGAATTGCTGCCGCACCCCCCGTATTCACTCGATCTGGCTCTCTGCAACTTTTTCTTGTTCTCCAACATGAAGAAATGGCTTGTGGGAAAAAAATGTAGCTCAAATGAGGAAGTCATCGCCGAGACAGAGGCGTATTTTGAAGAGTTCGACAAATCCTATTTTTTGGAGGGGTTAAAAAAAATGACAGGAACGTTGGGAGAAGTATCTTTTTAAATGGGGACTATGTTGAAAAGTAAAACATTTTTTTTTTTAAAATGTCGTCTTCATTTCTAACACGGGTACTCATTGAACCTCCCTCGTATATATAAGACGGTCACAAGCTCTTGATTGGTTAGCTTGCTATGATACTATTATAGGCTCCATTGCTTCCTGTCTCCTCTGTTCTTACTCCTATACTATTGCTCTTGAGACCCCAAACGTAAATATCTTATATATTTTCTTAATTTTACCCTCATTAATTGCACTTTGTACTATTTTGTGTACAGATCAGATCTAACTTGACAAAGATCAAGATGACCAAAATGCGTAACTTTTTTTTATGTGCTGTATCTCCTTATGTCTATTGTACACTACGGTGATGGCCAAGCTATGTGAAATAAAATAATTGTGTGTGCCGTGTCTTCTGAACTATTGGAATTGGACTGAGAATCCTACATAGAGCATGACTCCATGTACCAGACCATCTGGTAAGACTGCTACAGCAGAAAAGGGGAAACAGGTCAGGTAGGGAGGGGGTTCTGTGGGGGGCTCAGATACATGGACATCCAATGAGGCTCATGGCAGAGGTCATGGCTGTATCCAGTGCTGGCTATGTTGTGAAATGGGCCATATCGCGGCCAACTTTCCCGTCAGTAGAGCCAATGGACTGCAACCAAACAGGCGAATGTCACCGTTTGCCCGGCCGGTTCTGGCAGCCAAGTCGGTCACGGATGCAGAACCCCAAGTGTGTGTGGTCAAAATCGGTGGTCACACTGTGGAAGCCTCGCTAGACTCGGGGAGCCTGGTCACCCTGGTGTGTAAAGTGTGCGTAAAGTGGGATATATATCTCACTGCTGTCATCAACCTACATACACCTTGTGGTACTAACACCCATGAAGTGAAGGTGGGGATCCTGTTCCACAAGGCTATTATTGGTAGAGACTTCCCGGTGTTTTTGAACCTCTGAAGATGAAGACCCACCTCCTGAACCCTTTGATGCCAATGTACCCACACCAGGTGATGAATTCACTTCCCCTAGAGGTCCTAGCTGGTGAGGCCGAGGGTCAATAGGGAGTGGCCGACATGCCAGACCTTGAGATTTCCCGTGAAAATTTTGCGGCTGCACAGCTACAGGACCTCACCTTGTTTAAAGCATGGGAGAAAGTGTTACAAGTGATAAATGAAGTGCTCCAAATACCAGGGGCTGACAAAATATACCCCCGAATGGGGATTGTTGGGGATCTGTTGTACAGGGTTGACCAGATACAGTGCGAAGAGATTAAGCACCTTGTAGTAACTCAATCTCACCGTAGGGTGGTACATAAACTAGACTTGGCCCATAAACATGTTCTAGAAGGTTACTTAGATGCTGAGAAGACCCGAGACAGGATCATGTAGAGATTTTACTGGCCCGGGGTGTGCGAGGAGGTAAACCGGTATTGTAGCTCCTGCTCCGAGTGTCACCTAAATGCCCCAGAGTCCCATTCCCGGAGTTCATTGGTCCCATTACCAATCATAGAGGTGCTGCTTGAATGGATTGCAATGGGTTTGGTGGGCCCTATAGTAAAATCCACAAGGGGGCACCAGTACATCCTTGTTATCCTACGCGGTATCCAGAGACAATTCCGTTGAGAAACACCTCCTCCAAAAACATTGCTAGGAAGTTATTACAGGTTTTCTCCCACATGGGCCTCCCCAAGGAAATCTTGACTGACCAGGATACCCCATTCATGTACAAAGTAATGAAGATGTGTAAATTACTACAGGATAAACAGCTCCACACCTCTCTATATCATCCTCAGACAGACGGCCTGGTCGAGCGGTTCAACAAGACCTTGAAGGGGATGCTAAAGAGGGTGGTCAGCAAAGATGGGAAGGACTGGGACTGTTTGCTGCCTATTCTGATACCATTTGTGAGGTACCCCAGTCTTCCACAGGTTTCTCACCCTTTGAGCTGGTTTATGGCCGTTCCCCACATGGGCTCCTGGACATAGCAAAGGAGACCTGGGAACAAGAAAGGACCCCCCCCCACCATAGTGTCATTGAAAGTGTCTCCCTTATGCAGGACCGCGTAGCGGCAAATGACGAGGGCTCAAGAGGCCCAGAGTAGGGTCTACGATAGGTCAGCCAGACTCAGGACATTTAACCCAGAGGACAGGGTGTTAGTTCTTCTGCCCACAGTACAGAGTAAGTTTTTGGCCAAATGGCAAGGTCCTTATGAGGTCATGGAGAAAGTGGGGGAGGTTAACTACAAGATGTATCAGCAGGGGAGAAGAAAACCCTAACAGATATACCACATAAAACTCCTAAGAGCCATAGAAGGAAAGAGAATCTCTGACAGCAGTGGGAGTAAAAAAAAAAACCGGGTGACCCCAATTACGGGACTCAGGAGGTAGGTGTACCTGGTGCCAAAAGTACATATCTCAGAGTCCCTCTCCAGGGCTCAGATTCTCCAGAACATTGATGTTTTCCAATCTACCGAGTCGTATTTCAGTCATCAAGTATGACATCATAACTGAACCCCACATCCTAAAACACCTAAAACCCTACCGAGTCCCTGAATCTTGCCGGCGGGCAATATTCGAAGAAGTCAGGCAGATGTTGGACTTAGAGGTAATCGAGGAATTTAAAAGTGACTATTGTGTTAATCCCAAAGCCTGACGTTCCCTGCGGTTCTGCAATGACTTTAGGAAGTTGAATGAAGTATCCAAGTTTGACTCCTACCTGAGTTTTGCCCAAAGTTGATAGAACTACTGGGACAGGCTAGGTTCTTCTCCACCCTTGACCTGATGAAAGGATATTGGCAGGTACACCTCACTGACAGGGGTAAAGAGAAGACGGCTTTTGTTACTCCTGATGGGCCATTTCAGTACCCAGTACTCCCCTTTGGGCCACATTTCAGAGGTTAATGGATCTTGTGTTAAAACCGCACCATAGATATGCCTCTGCCTACCTGGATGACATCATAGTCTATAGTAACGATTGGGAGAGTCATCTGTCCATGGTGTACCATGGCGATAGACTTCCTCAGGGCATCAGGGTTGACGGTGAACCCCAAAAAATGTGCACTTGGTCTGGAGGAGGCCCGTTACCTAGGCTGTGAGTTCCAGGTCTCCTGTGCTCCCTTAGCGTTGTTTGCTTCTCCCCGGTATTGTATTTCGCCGGTTAGTTTACCTTTCCTTGACAAGCGGTTTTGACCTTGATGTACTCTCTGGTGTGACCCGGCGGTTCTGCTCACTCTTCTATGTTCTGTGTCTGTACATCTTTAGTTCTTTTCTTGCCTCTGCTTCAGTTCTTTATGCTGACTTAAATCCTGTTTGTTTCACTGCTGTTCTTCTGAATACTGTCCTAACTCCCACACTGCAGTTTTCTTTCCGCACCACCTCACAGTGGCAGGGTTAGTTTGCCCACTCGCTCCGTTCTGTCAGCCTGCACCAGGAATAGTATGGTAGTTCTTTTTTGTGTACAGTATTCCAGTTGTTAGTTTTTCCTGACAGAAACCTTGGCCCATAACTGGTCTGCATCTTGGATTCCTTTGTCGGCAGTGGTCTCCAGGTTCAGACCTTGATTCAGCTGGTGCAGGATCTGGCTGCCCAGCTCCAGGTACAGGAATCTAAACAGGCTTTGGCGCCTGAGGTTTCATCTCCGGTTTCTGAGCCTAAGGTTCCCCTCCCTGAGCTGTTTTCCGGCCACCGTAAAAAGTTATTTTCATTTCGGGATGGGTGTAAACTTTATTTTTCTTTACGACCTCACTCATCTGGGACAGAAACACAGAGGGTGGGTTTAGTCATTTCTCTTCCGCGCGGTGACCTGCAAACTTGGGCTTTTTCTTTACCCTCCGAGTCACCTTTTCGCTCATCTCTTGCCGCTTTTTTTTGTGCTTGGACAGATCTATGATGAACCAGACCGTCACGCTGTTGCTGTCTCTCGTATTCAATCTCTGTGATAGGGTAAACAGACAGCAGAGGAGTACTGCGCTGCTTTCCAACAGTACATGACCAACTCGGGGTGGAATGATCTGGCCCTCAAGGATCAGTTTCTTACTAGTGTCTCAGACCGTGTTAGGGACCTGTTACTTGCCCATGCAGAACCAGGGACCCTGAATGAGGCTAACCAACGTTTAAGGTCCAGGCGACCACCACAAGGTTGTCCAGTCTTGACCATTGATCCCCAAACTACGCCCTGGTTACAGACTCACAACCCAGAAATAAACTGGGGAACATTAGAGTTGGTCAAATGGAGTCCCCGGTGCGAGGACCATTTGACTAAATTTACATTACAGTCTGTGGAGACAAAGAGCCCTAAACTTCCAGACTTTCTCTCTGATTTCTCTGATGTATTTTCCAAACCCCTGTCACAGGTTCTCCCTCCTCACAGGGACTTTGATTGTAAGATTGACCTCTTCCCCGGATTCCTGATCTCCTCAATCAGGTCTCTGGGGTTCAGGTCTTTTCCAAGTTAGATCTCCGGGGAGCCTACAATTTGGTCCGAATCTGGGAGGGGGACAAGTGGAAAACCGCTTTTAATACTCCCTTGGAGCATTTTGAATACTGGTCATGCCTTTTGGTCTAAGTAATGCCCCAGCGGGATTTTTCAGGGGATTATGAATTCTATTTTTTATGATTCGATTGGTGTTTTTATGGTGGTGTACCTTGATGATATTTTGTTTTTTTCCTCAGATCTGGCTGCACACCAGGGAGCACCTTTGTCTGGTTCTATCCCGCTTACGAAAAATAACCTTTTTGCTAAACTGGAAAAATTTATTTTTTGTGTACAAAAGGCTTTCTGGGCTATGTGGTTACTCCCTCAGATGTTCAGATGGATCCGAATAAGGTTCAGGCACTCAAGGATTGGGTTCCACCCACTAACCTTAAGGCCCTACAACGGTTCCTAGGTTTCGCTAATTATTTTAGGAACTTTATTAAAGACTTTTCCATGATTGCCAAACTGTTGACGGATTTTATTTGTAAGGGGGCTGACCCAAGTGATTGGTCACCCGCAGCCTACTCTGCATTTGAAAGGCTAAAGGAAGCCTTCTCTACAGCTCCGGTCTTAGTGCAACCCGAACTTACTCATCCCTTTAGTGTAGAAGTACATGCCTCTGAGGTTGGCTTGGGAGCAGTATTGTCTCAGGGACCTACTACCCTCACCAAACTCCAACGTTGTGCGTTCTTCTCCAGGAAGTTCTCCTGCTGTGAGAGAACTTATGATATTGGCAACCGTGAGCTCCTTGCCATAAAATAGGGCGTTTGAAGGAGCCCGTAATCCAATAACCATGGTCACGGACCACAAAAAAATTGCTCTATCTTGACACAGCGAAACGTCTGAATGCTCGGCAGGCCAAGTGGGCCCTGTTCTTCTCACGTTTTCATTTTGTAGTCACCTACCGGCCTGGGTCTGAAAATGTGAAGGCAGATGCCTTGTCCCATAGTTTTGGAACCCCCTGAGTCTGGGACTGAAAACATTCTTCCACCATTGATCGTGTTGGCAGCTGTCTCCTCCCAAATTCTTCCTGGTCAAAATTCTGCTCCTGAAGACCTTCCGGAAGGCAAATTATTCGTACCACTTACCTGTCGTTTGAGACACACTTATCCCTTCTGGCAGGACATCAGGGAATCCGGGGTACCCAGGAGCTTCTTAAGAGGAGTTACTGGTGGCCTCGGATGTCAGACGACATCAAAGCACTTGTTCTAGCCTGCCAGGTCTGTGCGCAGGGAAAGACTCCCAAGAATCATCCTGAGGGTCCTCTTCTCCTGCTTCCAGTGCCAACTAGGCACTTACCACCCTCTCAGGGAAATACTGTTATTTGGGTGGTGGTAGACTGTTTTTCAAAAATTTTATCCCATTGAAAAAGTTGCCTGCGGCAGAGGAGTAAGCCAAACTCTTCATCCAAAATATTGTACGTCTTCACGGTATACCCGAGGACATTGGGGCAGATTTACTTACCCGGCCCATTCGCGATCCAGCGGCGCCTTCTCTGTGGTGGATTCGGGTCCGGCCGGGATTCACTAAGGCAGTTCCTCCGCCGTCCACCAGGTGGCGCTGCTGCGCTGAAGAGCATTGTAACGCACTGAAATACACCGAGGCCGGCTGAGTGAAGGTAAGCGCGAGTCCAGTGACACATTTTCCGTTTTTAAATGCGGCGGGTTTTTCGAATACGTCGGGCTTTCGTGCGGCCACGCCCCCCGATTTCCGTTGCGCCAAAATTCAAGGGAAACCGGCGCAAATCGGAAATATTAGGGTAACACGTTGGGAAAACGCGAATCGGGCCCTTAGTAAATGACCCCCATTGTGTCTGTTAGGGGAGTACAATTTGTATCCAAATTCTGGCGCACTTTTTGTGCTCGGTTGGAGGTAAACTTGTCTTTCTCCTTAGCTTTTCACCCCGAGACTAACAGGCAGTCTGAGATGCAATATCTTCGACTCTTCGTCTCGGACTGCCAAGCCCAGTGGGTGAAATTCCTTCCTTTAGCGGAGTTTGCTATTAATAACCACACAAGTTCCTCTACTCATGTGTCTCCTTTCTATTGTAACTATGGTTTTCATCCTCGGTTTTCTTTTTCCTCTGTCCGGGATCTGTTGTACCCCGTGCTGAATCCATAACATCTAGTTTGTGCAAGCTATGGTTACAAGTCCAGCAGTGTTTACTAAGGGCACAAACTCAGATGGTCAACCACTATTTCCGATCCTTTTGTGGTGGGGGATAAGGTCTTGCTTTCTACAAGAAACCTAAAACTGAAAGTTCCTTCTCTAAAATTTGCTCCCAGGTTTGTTGGCCCTTTTGTTGTTTCCCAGGTCATTAATTCGGTTTCTTATAAGATTTCTCTTCCTACAGGGTGGCGGGTGCACAACACATTTCACAAAACCCTCCTTAAACGGTAAATTGAGCCGGTTATACCTCTTACCGATCCTCCTTCTCCGTCGGTTGTGCACGGTAACCAGGAGTTCGAGGTAGAAAGGATCATCAATTCCAGATTTGCTGGTAATTCCCTGCAGTATCTGGTACATTGGAAGGGTTCTGGTCCGGAGGACAGGTCCTGGGCCTCAGCTAAAGATCTGCATGCTCCTCGGTTGGTCAGAATGTTTCATCAGACCTATCCTCAGGAACCGTCTGTTCGTTCTAGGGGTCCAAAGGGGGGGGGGGGGGGGTACTGTCAGATCTGCTGGTCCTTCCACCCAATGCTAGCGGTGTTCCCTGTGTTTCTGCACGCCTCCTCACTAACTCGGCCCCCTGTCTGCAGCGATTTACCCCTGCTGTACGCTCGGGGCAGCGGGCATCCAGGACGCGTGCGCTTTAGGGAAGTTAATGCTGCCTGTCTTCTGGATCAGCCTGGGTTCCTGCTCCTATGGGATTCTGGGGGCGGATCTCAAGCAGCATAAATTGGATCTGGACCTTCCACCTGTGCCAGTGTTTGTCCTTCTGGAACTCACAGCCGCTGGATTCCTGTTCTCCTGTGCTCCCTTAGCGTTGTTTGCTCTATCGTGGTATTGTATTCGCCAGTTAGTTTACCTTTCCTTGACAAGCAGTTTTGACCTGGACGTAGCTTGTGGTGTCACCTGGCGGTTCTGCTCCCTCTTCTATGTTCTGTGTTTGTTCGTCTTTAGTTCTCTTTTCTTGTGTCTGCTTTGGTTTCTTATGCTGTCTTGAATCCTGTTTGTTTCCTAATTGTTCGTCCTGTTTTTTCCCCCTGTCTGAATACTGTCCTAACTCCCACACTGCAGTTTTCTGTCCACACCACCTCACAGTGGCTGACAGACCTATTTGGGATCCTCTCCCCTCCCAGGGCCTTGCCGGGTAGATAGGAGGTTCCTGCGGCAAAGGGGTTTCTGTCTTGCTAGGGTCTAGTCTGTAGATCACCACTTGCTCCATTCTGTCAGCCTGCTCCAGGACTAGTATGGTAGTTCTTTTTTGTGTACAGTATTCCAGTCTCTACCTGGCCAAATCCCCCCAAAACATGCTTCATGCTCCATGATAAACTATCTACACACTCAACACACATACTAGTGATCTATTTGCTCAGACACTAATAATCTAATGTAGTATAATAAAAAAAGTAAAAAATACAGAGCAGGCATCTGAATAGACATGTGGAAACTGCATACATCGACACTACTACATTCCTGACTACATTTCACAAGGTGATGAGAATCAACATGGTAGGGGAGCCATATGAAGGGTAATAGAGTCCAACATGGAAAGAACAGCACTCCTTCAGCCAATGATGTTATCACGTGATGGAGTCTAGCAATAAGACTTGTCTTTGTTGTGGTTCCCCCTGGGCAGAATTTTGGCACTTTCTTATCTCGGTGTCATTAGCACCAATACATCAAAGCATTCAAGAATGTCAAACTTCTCCTATAAGTTTTGGGAAACTTCATGGTTTCTCCACCCAGATTCACACAAATGTGACTACTTCTCCTCCACCCCGGGGATCACAATGTGACTACTTCTCCTCCACCCCTGGGATCACAATGTGACTACTTGTCCTCCCCCCGGGGATCACAATGTGACTACTTCTCCTCCATCCCATGGATCACAATGTGACTACTTCTCTTCCACCCCAGGAATCACAATGTGACTACTTCTCCTCCACCCCGGGGACCACAATGTGACTACTTCTCCTCCACCCCGGGAATCACAATGTGACTACTTCTCCTCCACCCCGGGGATCACAATGTGACGGTCGTTGAATCAAAATGTCGTAAAAGTGGCAATTCCTACTTTTTGCCGCTCTTTTTGTTTTGGGGTTCACCGCCCGGAAAAAGTATTTTTATATTTTGATAGATCGGACATTTTTTCGTGTTTATGATTTAACGAGTTTCAGGGAAATCGGATGATTTGCATTTCTTTTTCTATATTTAAAACTTTGTGAAATTTTTTTTTGCTATTATTTCAGGCCCCCGAGGGGGATTAAACCCTAGGGGCCCTGATCACATGTGCAGTATATGGAGATATGCAGGGTGACAGCTATACGAGCCGTAGGGAGAGGAATGGGTCAACCACTGGACATAGGACAATGTATACACCATCTATAGGTAGGTCCCCTTCCCGGCCACTCAATGTGAGCCCTCTCTACACAGGGGAGGTGGCTGCTGTATTATATCAGTTGGCAACAATTGCTGCATTTATTTTATTAATTACCATCGTCAGCGACTAAACACCACAGCACCTAAACAGTAGTGCCCCATGACATGACTGGGGCACCTACCAATGATAATACACAGGGTGCCAGGCATGCCCTCCAGCCTTCTCTATATACTGAGATTTATAATACACAGGCTGCCAGGCATGCCCTCCAGCCTTCTCTATATACTGAGATTTATAATACACAGGCTGCCAGGCATGCCCTCCAACCTTCTCTATATACTGAGATTTATAATACACAGGCTGCCAGGCATGCCCTCCAGCCTTCTCTATATACTGAGATTTATAATACACAAGCTGCCAGGCATGCCCTCCAACCTTCTCTATATACTGAGATTTATAATACACAGGCTGCCAGGCATGCCCTCCAACCTTCTCTATATACTGAGATTTATAATACACAGGCTGCCAGGCATGCCCTCCAACCTTCTCTATATACTGAGATGTATAATACACAGGCTGCCAGGGATGTCTGTAATATGCAGACATAATCTTTATCGATTTTGTTATGGGAGAAGTAATTTCTGTTCTTCTGTGTTTTTGGCAGATGTGTTGTGCAGACTTTGATTTTGATGAAACATATTGTTTGATGTCTGACTGCATTTGTGAACGTCCTCTCATTAACCGGAAAGCTGGAGAGGACCCGTCCATTGACAAACCTTACAGAGCGGACGTGGACTATTGCTTGTCCCTAAGTACCATAGACGCTCCACCTTACAACACATTGTCTACAAACTGCTTCCGAAACTGCTTAGAAGGTAAGAAAGCCTCAGGTGTCCAGAGTGACCCCAAAACCTCCGCTCAGTTATAGCCCCCATAGAAGAGCAGTATATTACAGCCAGTACATCAATCTAAAAAGAACCGCAAATACGGACAGTGTGGGGAGACTATTACATGTATATACAAGGCTGTCCCGGCCAGTGTAACATTATATACGACAGGCGCGGCTACAGCCACATAAACCAATTTATACTATAATATTGTACAATGTATCACAGAAGTATAAACCATAACCCACCAGACGCCATGACAGCCCCTCCAGTACACACTGTCCCACGCCCCAACGCACGTTTCGCACCCGGCTTCCTCAGGGGGGGTGTGGTCCATGTGTTGCACTCAAACTTAAATCTAAAGTGGACAGGTGAACTTCATACCGCAATTAGTGCTAAGTCGGCGCATGTGCGGAGACCACGGCTGTCCCGCCTCCGGCGTCAGCGTCACGGAGTCCGCAGCTCCAAGAGGGTATCGCGAGGTCCTGATTGACACCCGCCGGAAGCGGTAGGGACTACAGGACTCCAGACATGCACACAGCACCTTGCGGCGGCCATTTTTTAGAAGCCCATTCAATTGTACAGAGCGGCCATGATATGAATGGTAGCAGCTGATGGAGAATATATACGTGGGATATATGTGGTAATTGCAGATGAATATTACATGATATTAGTACATAGTACATCAATTAGTTTATAAATACTTCAATAAGAAATACAGGCGGTCCCCTACTTAAGAACACTCGACTTGCATACGACCCCTAGTTACAAAACGGACCTCTGGATGTTGGTAATTTCCTGTACTTTAGTCCTAGGCTACAATAATCTGCTGTAACAGGTATCACAGGTGTCTGTAATGAAGATTTAGGGTTACTCCTGGTTCTCATGACAACACAACATTTTTAAAATCCAATTGTCAGAGACCAAAAAAGTTCTGTCTGGGATTACAATGATAAAATATACAGTTCCAACTTACATACAAATTCAATTTAAGAAAAACCTACAGACCCGATCTTGTACATAACCCAGGGAACTACCTGTAAGTACAAAAATCAATGAAAAATGAAAATAAGAGTGAAGTGACCATATAAAAAAAAAAAAAGTGGGAGGAGATATCCCGAGAATTAGGGGTGAAACCCTAAATCTCGGGGGATCCGAGCCCCGGGGAAATGGGAGGGCGCTGGATCCGAGCCCCGGGGGAATGGGAGGGCGCGGGAGCCGAGCCCCGGGGGAATGGGAGGGCGCGGGAGCCGAGCCCCGGGGGAATGGGAGGGCGCGGGAGCCGAGGCCCGAAGGGAATGGGAGGGCGCGGGAGCCGAGCCCCGGGGGAATGGGAGCCGAGCCCCGGGGGAATGGGAGGGTGCGGGAGCCGAGCCCATGGCGTGGGAGAACAGATAGAAGTCATTTAAGTTCTGGATGCCAGGGCCAGCCATATGGTGCATCCTATGGGCAGCACGGTGACTCAGTGGTTAGCATTACAGCCTTGCAGCACTGGGGTCCTGGGCTGAATTCCCAGGTTCAAGATCTGCAAAGAGTTTGTATGTTCTCTCCATGTTTGCGTGGGTTTGCACTGGGTCCTCCGGTTTCCTCCCACACTCCATACATACTGGTAGGTGATTAGATTGTGAGCACCATTGGGGACAGGGAGATGTGACAGCTCTGTGTAATCTGTGCGCTATATAAATAAAGTAATTAATATTATGATCATCTTACGCAGAGGTTCTCACTCTCTTATTCCTCAACAGGCAATATAGGAAGAACGGGGACGGATGGAATATACCTGAACCTTCTGTGGCATCAATACTGCGGGGGAACCATGTCTATACCGTCCATTGCCCCTAATGACCCCTTGTTCATATTACAGGCCACATTTCTTGACAGGTAAGTAAAAGGTCATAGGTCAGTAACTCCTGCGGAGGCTTCTATCCCATGCAACTGGACACTTTCTACAGATCATTCAGCATTATTAACACTTAATATAAGTGTAAAAATGATTAGGAAGTGACAGGGCGAGAGCATGAGATGTAGAGGAATAGTGACAATAGGTATATGGCATGAACTATTCCTGGTGGAGGTTGTAGGTGTTGTGTATATGAGCCATTGCCACGGATTGGGTGACTGTTACCGGTTACTGTCACCGGAGTGGATGGCATGATGGCAGCTGGGACACAGGGGTGAAGGTAACCTGTCCTATCCCCACCACAAGGGCCCGCTGGGGCATATAGGTGACTAATCCCCTGTAGATTGTAAGAGGGAGGCCCCTGATGGAGACAGCAGGCCAGGGTTGCACATGGAAAACAGATATTTTGTAAAGTCACAGATCTTCTCTAGGATAACTTCTAAATGCACATCTGTAGGCTGTTAACAAACTCCTTCCAATGATTCTAGTTGGCTGCATTGCTAGGAGAAAGTCCCATCGATAGCAGTGTCACAGCCAAGACTCTTGGGCAGCTTGCTCGGCACTGCTCTCCTGCGAGCCGGCTATGCTACATTAGAATAACAGCATGCCGTTCTGTCAGTAAGAAAACTCAATGAACAAGTCTTACAAAAACAAGACCCAGAACCCCAGACAGAGCCTATATTTATAGATTTGGTTTGTCTAGAAAGTTACGATATGCCAACCAATCACAGCCTGCTATGCCTCAGGAAAATTACAATTGTTTCAGGCAAAAGAAAAATAACATCATTTAAACAGTGGCATAAAAAAGGAGAGGCAGGGCCCAATACCAAACTTCTGAATGGGGCACCACTTACCTCATAAATAGTATGCATAGAGTATATACGCACCATATATACATATGTGTACAGTACTATATACACAGACATGCAGCATATACACATTACAAATACAGCATAATCACATAGAATACCCCAGATGGTGCCCCCCCCCTGACACTGTGGGCTCCATAGCAGCTGCTACCTTTGTTGCTGTGTCCCTGCATTTAACCTTATGTAGCAGCACAACTAGAAATACTTGTACACACAGTAGATGGCAGCAATGTAATAATACATGAAAGCTGAGCAGGTAAATAAAAGGTAAATGGGTTCACCTGGCCATATAGGTATATTGGGAGAGCTGCAGAGGATGTTGTGTATCTAGACTGGACCTGGAGGAGGCTGTGGATGTTGTGTATCTAGACTGGGCCTGGAGGAGGCTGTGGATGTTGTGTATCTAGACTGGACCTGGAGGAGGCTGTGGATGTTGTGTATCTAGACTGGACCTGGAGGAGGCTGTGGATGTTGTGTATCTAGACTGGGCCTGGAGGAGGCTGTGGATGTTGTGTATCTAGACTGGACCTGGAGGAGGCTGTGGATGTTGTGTATCTAGACTGGACCTGGAGGAAGCTGTTGGATGTTGTGTTAACTATACTGACCTGGAGGAGCTGGTGGGGATGTTGTGTATCTAGGGACATGGACCTGGAGGAGGGCTGTGGATGTTGTGTATCTAGGCATGGACTGGAGGTTAGATGCTGATGTTGTGTATCTAGGCACTGATCCTTGGAGGAGGCTGTGGGATGTTGTGGTATTAGGACTGGGGGACTCGGAGGGTGGTGGATTGTTGGGTATCTAGACCTGGACCTGGAGAGAGCGGTGGATGTGTGTATCGTAGAGACTGGTACCGGGAAGGGGCTGTGGATGGTTGTGTATCTAGGCGTGACCCTGGGAGGAGGCTGTGATGTTGTGTATCTAGAAAACTGGACCTGGGGAGGGCTGTGGATGGTTGGTATCTAGAGCTGGACGGGAGGAAGGTCTGTGGGTGTTGTGTATCTAGACTCGACCTGGAGTGAGGCGTGTGGATGTTGTTTGTATTCTAGTGCTGACCTGGAGGAGGCTGTGGGATGTTGTGTACTAGAGACTTGACCTGGGGGAGGCTGTGGATGTGTGTATCTAGACTGGCTGGGGGAGGCTGTGGATGTTTATATCTAGAACTGGACCTGGAGGAGGCTGTGGATGTTGTGTATCTAGAATGGACCCTGGAGGGAGGGTGGTGGATGTTGTGTACTAGCTAGAAAATGGACCTGAGGAGGCTGTGGATGTTGTGTATCTAGAATGGGACCTGGAGGGAGGCTTGTGGATGTTGTGGTATCTAGACTGATCCTGTGAGGAGGCTGTGGGATTGTTGTGTATCTAGGACCTGGGCCTGGGAGGAGGGATGTGGATGTTGGGGTATGTAGACTGGACCTGGAGGAAGCTTGTGGGATGTTGTGTATCTAGGGAACTGGACACTGGAGGAGGCTGTGGATGTTGTGTATCTAGACTTGACCTGGAGAGGCTGTGGATGTTGTGTATCTAGACTGGACCTGGAGGAGGCTGGGGATGTTGTGTATCTAGCTGGCCTGGAGGACGCTGTGGGATGTTTGTGTATCTAGACTGGACCTGGGAGGAGTGCTGTGATGGTGTGTATCTAGACTGGACCTGGAGTAGCTGTGGATGTTGTGTATAGACTGGACCTGGGAGGAGGCTGTGGATGTTGGATCTAGGCTGGACTGGGGGAGGCTTGGATGTTGTGTATCTAGACTGGACCTGGGGGAGGCTGTGGGATGTTGTGTATCTAGACTAGACGGGAGGAGGCTGTGGATGTTGTGTATTCTAGAACTCAACCTGGAGAGGCGGTGAGTTGTGTATCTATAATGGACCTGAGGAGGCTGTGGATGTTGGTATCTAGACTGGACCTGGAGGAGGCTGTGGATGTTGTGTATCTAGACGTGGACGCTGAGGAGGAGCTGTGGATGTTGTTGTATCTAGGCTGGACCTGGGGGAGGCTGTGGATGTTGTGTATCTAGACTGGACCTGGAGTAGGCTTGGATGTTGTGGATTCTTAGACTCAACCGGGTGAGGCTGTGGATGTTGTGTATCTAGACTGGACCTGGAGGAGGCTGTGGATGTTGTGGTCTAGGACCTGGACTGGAGAAGGGCGTGTGAAGGTTGTGTATCTAGAATGGACCTAGAGGAGGTGTGGATGTTTGTTATCTAGAATGGACCTGGGAGGGAGGCTGTGGATGTTGTGTATCTAGGCTGGACCTGGAGGAGGCTGTGGATGTTGTGTATCTAGAACCTGGAGGATGCGTGGTGTGTATCGGCTGGACCTGGAGGGCTGTGGATGTTGTGTAATCTAGACTGGACCTGTTTACTGAGAGGAGGCTGTGGATGTTGTGGTATCTAGACTGGGAATGGAGGAGGCTGTGGATGTTGTATCTAGACTGGAACCTGGAGGAGGGCTGGGGGGGTGGATGTTTGTGTACCTGCTGGATCAACCTGGAGAGTGCTGTGGATGTTGTGTATCTAGGGGGACTGAACCTGGAGGAGGCTGTGGATGTTTGTGGGGATCTAGTACTCGAACCTGGAGGGAGGCTGGTGGAGGTTGTGTATCTAGACTGGACGGGCTGCGAGGAGGCTGTGGATGTTTGTGTATCTAGACTGGACCTGGAGGAGGGCTGTGGATGTTGTGTATCTAGCTGGACCCTGGGAGGCGTGATGTTGTGTATCTAGACTGGGACTGTCTGGAGGAAGGCTGTGTATGTGGTATCTAGACTGAACCTGGAGGAGGCTGGTAATGGTGTGTATAGAGAATCAGGACCTGGGGAGGCTTGTTTGAATGTTGTGTATTAGACTGGACCGGGAGGAGGCTGTGGATGTTTGTGTATCTAGACTGGACCCTGAGGGCTGTGTGATGTTGTGTATTCTAGACTGGGACCTGGAGGAGGCGTGGAATTGTTGTGTTCTAGACTGGACCTGGAGGGGGCTGTGGACTTTGTGTATCTAGACTGGGAACCTGGAGGGGGGCTGTGGGTGTGTGTTGCTGGCCTGAGGCTGTGGATGTTTGTGTATTCTAGACATGGAACCTATGCACTATGTGGTATTGTACCTAGTGTTATACATGGGAGCAATTCCTGGGCTATACCCCTGAGCTGTATACAGAAATATGGAGCCAGCCTAATAAGAGAAATTGGGACATGTTGAAAACAGAGGAAATAACGGTCCCTGTAGGATATACTAGTATTTAATGGGCCTTTTCTTGGGTTTCTATATCGTTCTCCATCCTTTCGTAGATTCCTCTATATTAAGTAGGACCCTCCCGGATCTGGGTTTCCTTCTCTGTGGGTTCCCTCCTGGAATTGCGGCCCTGGGTACTGGTCTATTGATCGGGCAGTGACATTGTAGGGTCAAGCTCCTCCATCCTTTCAGTGAATCCTGCCTAATATTTAAGCTATGGTCTGGTCTAGGCTTGGGTCCGGATGTTCATTGGTAGGATCAGCTCCTCCATCCTTTCCTTAGATCCTCCTAATATTAAGCCCTGGGTCTGGTTCTAGTCCGGGCAGTTGACCTTGTAGGGTTCGAGCTACTCATGGGCCTTTCATAAGATCCTTGCCTAAATATTGAAGCCCTGGGGGTCTGGTCATGCTTGGGCAGTTGACCTTGGAGGTATTCCCTCCTGCCTTTCAGTAGATTCCTGCCTCAAAGTTAAGCGCTGGGGGTTGGTTCTATGCTTGGTTCGTGATGTCCTTGTAAGGTTCAGTCCTCCAATCCTTTCAGTAGATACCTGCCTTAATATAAGCCCTGGGTCTGGTCTATGGCTGGGGCAGTTGACCTTGTAGGGTCAGCTCCTCCAATCCTTTCAGGAATCCTGCCTAATATTAAAGGCCCTGGGTTGGTCTATGCTGGGAGTCGGATGTCCTTGTAGGATCAAGCTTCCTCCATCATTTCAGTAGATCATGCCGAATATAAAGCCCTGGGTCTGGTCCTATGCTCGGGCAGGTTGGACCTTGTTAAGGGTCAGGCTCCTTCATCCTTTCAGTAGATCCTGGCCTAATATTAAAGCCCTGCGGTCTGGTCTACTGCTCGGGCAGTTGACTTGTAGGTCAGCTCCCATTCTTTCAGTAGAATTTCCTGCCTAATATTAAGGCCCTGGGTCTGTCTATGATGGGTCGGATGTCCTTGTAGGGTCAGCTTCCTCATCCTTTCAGTAGATCATGCCTAATATTAAAGCCCTGGGTCTGTCTATGCTGGGTCGGATGTTTCCCTTGTAGGGTCAGCTCCAATCCTTTCAGTAGATCCTGCCTAATATTGAAGCCCTGGGTCTGGTCTATGATGGGGCAGGTTGACCTTGTAGGATCAGCTCCTCCATCCATTCAGTAGATCCTTTGCCTAATATTAAGCCCTGGGTAATGTCTATGCTCGGGCAGTTGACCTTGTAGGGTCAGCTCCCTCCATCCTTCAGTAGATCCTTCCTAATATTAAGGTGGAACCTTTTAGATTCTTTGTGTCCCTTCTCCAAGGAAGCTCAGCTGATTCCAGTTCGGGCCGTAGTGGACAGCTTCCGGTTGGTGCGCCGGTCGCGCACAGAATATGACGTCGGCAAGCGTCTGACATCACAATCTGTGCGATGCCAGCGCTCACGGAGTAGTCACTGCCGGCCGGACTGGATCAGTGGAGTTTCGTTGGCTGTATACTTGGGGAGCAGGAAACTGGTTGTATACAGGCGGTAGGGGGGGCTGGCTGTATAACTGGTTAGGAGCAGGAAGACTGGGGTGTATAACGGGGGTGGGGGTGGGGGGGCTGGCTGTATACTTGTGGAGCAGGAGACTAGGTTTATACAGGGGGTAGGGGGGGCTGGCTGTATAATTGGGGAGCAGGAGACTGGGTGTATACAGGGGGTGGGGGGGGGCTGGCTGTATACTTGGGGAGCAGGAGACTGTGTATACAGGGGGAGGGGGGGCTGGCTGTATACTTGGGGGGAGCAGGAGACTGGGTGTATGTAGGGGGGGGGGGGGGCTGGCTGTATACTTGGGGAGCAGGAGACTGGGTTGTTATGTAGGGGGGGCTGTGGATGTTGTGTATCTAGACTGGACCTGGAGGAGGCTGTGGATGTTGTGTATCTAGACTGGACCTATGCCACTATGTGTAATGTGTACGCTAAGTGTATACATCGGGAGCATTCCTGGCTTATACCCTGAGCGTATACAGAAAATATGAGCCGAGCCTAATAAGAGCAATGACATGTGAAAACAGAAATAAGAGTCCCTGTAGGATACTAGATCTTATGGCCTTTCTTGGGGTTTCTATATCTTCTCCATCCTTTCAGTAGATCCTTCCTAATATTAAGGTAGGACCTCCCGGATTCTGGGTGTCCTTCCTCTGTGGTGCCCTCCTGGGACATTGCATGCCCTGGGTCTGGTCTATGCTCGGGCAGTTGACCTTGTAGGGTCAAGCTCCTCCATCCTTTCAGTAGATCCTGCCTAATATTAAGCCTTGGGTCTGGTCTATGCTGGGTCGGATGTCCTTGTAGGTTCAGCTCCTCCATCCTTTCAGTAGATCCTGCCTAATATTAAGCCCTGGGTCTGGTTTATGTTGGGGCAGTTGACCTTGTAGGGTCAGTTCCTCCATGCTTTCAGTAGATCCTGCCTAATATTAAGCCCTGGGTCTGGTCTATGTTGGGGCAGTTGACCTTGTAGGGTCAGTTCCTCCATGCTTTCAGTAGATCCTGCCTACAATTAAGCCTTGGGTCTGGTTTATGCTTGGTCGGATGTCCTTGTAGGTTCAGCTCCTCCATCCTTTCAGTAGATCCTGCCTAATATTAAGCCCTGGGTCTGGTCTATGCTGGGGCAGTTGACCTTGTAGGGTCAGCTCCTCCATCCTTTCAGTAGATCCTGCCTAATATTAAGCCCTGGGTCTGGTTTATGCTGGGTCGGATGACCTTGTAGGGTCAGCTCCTCCATCCTTTCAGTAGATCCTGCCTAATATTAAGCCCTGGGTCTGGTTTATGCTGGGGCAGTTGACCTTGTAGGGTCAGCTCCTCCATCCTTTCACCTAACCTCTCCTCTGAATTTGTTTGGTGGTCCCCCCCCCCCCCCCCACCTATCTGGGGCTGTAGATGGCCCCCGATGGGACGCTCACCCGGGCTTCAGAACCTACCTCTGTGTAAGGTGGTCCTATACTGGGGCTGTAGGGGGTGGCCCGTGATGGACTCATCCCTGGTTCAGAACCTCCCTCTCTCTGTGTATGGGGTCCTTACTGGGGCTGTAGGGTGCCCCTTATCGGAGCTAGCATCCCTGGGCTTTCAGAACCTAACCTCTCCTCTGATTTGTGTATGGTGGTCCTATGGCTGGGTTGTAGATGGCCCCCTGGGGGGAGCTCATCCCTGGCTCAGAACCTACCTCTGTGTATGGTGGTCCTATACTGGGGCTGTAGGGGTGCCCTATAGGAGCTCATCCCTGGGCTTCAAACCTACTCTCTTCTGTGTAGGTGGTCCTATACTGGGGCTGTAGGGGTGCGCCCTTTAGGAGCCTCATCCCTGGGCTTCAGAACCTACCTCTCCCTCTTGATATGGTGGTCTAGACTGGGGCGGTAGATGCCCCTGGTGGAGCTCAATTTGGGGCTTCAGAACCTACCTCTCTCATGGTATGGTGTCCTATACTGGGATGTAGGGGCATCTCCTATGAAGAGCTCTTCCGGCTTCAGAACCACCTCTCTCAGTGTATGGTTGGTCCTATACTGGGGCTGTAGGGGTCCTGATGAGAGCTCTCCCAGGCTTCAGAACCACCTCTCCTCTGTGGATGGTGGTTCTATAACTGGGGTTTGTAGATGGCCCCCCTGAATGGGAGCTCATCCCTGGGCTTCGGAACCCTAGCTCTCCTCTGATTGTTATGGTGGTCCTATACTGGGGCGTAGATGGCCCCCTGATGGGAGCTCATCCCTGGGCTTCAACCACCTCTCCTCTGATTTGTGTATGGTTGTCCTAATCGGGGCTGTAGGGTGCCCTTATAGGAGCTCATCCCTGGGCTTCAGAACCTACCTCTCCCTGATTGTGTATGGTGGTCCTATCTGGGGTTGTAATGGCCCCTGATGGGAGCTCATCCCTGGGCTTCAGAACCTACCTCTGTTATGGTGTCCTATCTGGCTGTAGGGTGGCCCTTATAGGCACTAATCCCTGGCTTCATAACCTACCTCTCTTCTGTGTATGGTGGTCCTATACTGGGTGTAGGGGGTGCCCTTATAGGGGCTCATCCCTGGCTTCAGAACCTACCTCTCCTCTGTGTATGGTGTTGCCTATACTGGGCGGTAGATGGCCCCCTGGTGAGAGCTCATTTGTGGGCTTCAGAACCTACCCTCCTCAGTGATGTGGGTCCATAACTGGACTGTAGGGGCATCCTGATGAGAGCTTCATTCCTGGGCTTCAGAACCTACCTCTTCCTCTGATTTGTATGTGGTTCCTATACGGGGGTGTAGATGGCCCCCTGATGGGACTCACCCTGGGCTTCAGACCACTCTGCTCTGTGTATGGTGGTCCTAACTGAGGCTGTAGAGGGCCCCCGAGGTGGGAGCTCAATCCCGGGCTTCAGCACCTGCCTCTCCTCTGTGTAGTGGTCTATACGGGGCTGTAGAGGCCCCCCTGATGGGATCTCATCCCCTGGGCTCAAACCTACCTCCTCTGTGTATGGTGGTCCTATACTGGGGCTGTAGATGGCCCCCTGATGGGAGCTCATCCCTGGGCTTCAGAACCTAGCTCTCCTCTGTATTGTGTATGGAGGTCCATCTGGGCTTAGATGGCCCCCTGATGGAAGCTCTCCCTGGGCTTCAGAACCTAGCTCTCCTCTGATTTGTGTATGGTGGTCCTATGCGGGGTTGTAGATGGCCCCTGAATGGGACTCATCCCTGGGCTTCAACCTACCCCTGTGTATGGTTGTCCTAACTGGGGCTGTAGGGGGTGCCCTATAGGAGCCTCATCCCTGGCTTCAACCTAACTCTCCTCTGTGTATGGTGGTCCTATCTGGGGCTGTAGGGGGGGGCCCTTATGAGCTCATCCGGCTTCAGAACTACCTCTCCTCTGATTTGTGTATGGTGGTCCTATGCTGGTTTTGTAGATGCCCCCTGTGAGGTCATCCCTGGGCTTCAGCCTACCTCTGTGTATGGTGTTCCTATACTGGGGCTGTAGGGGTGCCCTTAAGGAGCTCATCCTGGGCTTCAGAACCTACCTCTCCTCTGTTTATGGTGGTCCTTACTGGGGCTTTAGGGGGTGCCCTTATAGGAGCTCATCCCGGGCTTCAGAACCTACCTCTCCTCTGTGGTATGGTGTCCTATACTGGGCTGTAGATGGCCCCCTGATGAGAGCTCATTGTGGCTCAGAACCTCCTCTCCTACTGTATGGTGGTCCTATACTGGGCTGTAGGGGGCATCCTGATAGAGCTCATTCCTGGGCTTCAGAACCCCTCTCCCAGTGTATGGTGGTCCTACTGGGGCTGTAGATGGCCCCCTGATGGGAGCTCATCCCTGGGCTTCAGAACCTACCTCTCCTCTGATTGTGTTGGTGTCCTATACTGGGGCTGTAGGGGGCATCCTGATGGGAGCTCATCCTGTGGCTTCAACCTACCTCTCCTCTAATTGTGTATGGTGGTCCTATACTGGGCTGTAGGGGGCATCGCTGATGAGACTCATCCCTGGGTCAGAACCTCACCTCGCCTCTGATTGTGTATGGTGGTCCTATACTGGGGCTGTAGATGCCCCCTGATAGAGAGCTCATTCGTGGCATCAGAACCTACCTCTCCTCTGTGTATGGTGGTCCATACTGGGGGTTAATGGCCCTGATTGGGAGCTCATCCCTGGGCTTCAGACCTCACCTCTCCTCTGTGTATGGTGGTCCTATACTGGGGCTGTAGGGGGTCCCTATAGGAGCTCCATCCCAGGGCTTCAGAACCTACCTCTCCTGTGTATGTGGTCCTATACTGGGGGCTGTAGGGGGTGCCCTGATGAGCCATCCCTGGGCTTCAGAACCTACCTCCTCCCTGTGTATGGTGGTCCTATACTGGGCGTAGGGGGTGCCCTGATGGAGCTCATCCCTGCTTCAGAACCTACCTCTCCTCGTGTTATGGTGCCTATACTGGGGCTGTAGTGGCCCCCTGATGAGAGCTCTTTGTGGCTTCAGAACCTTACCTCTCCTCTGTGTATGGTGGTTCCTATACACTGGGGCTGTAGATGGCCCCTGATGAGAGCTCATCACTGGGCTTCAGAACCAGCCTCCCTCTGATTGTGTAATGGTGGTCCTACTGGGGCTGAGGGGGCAATCCGGATGGATCTCAATCCCTGGCTTCAGAACCTACCTCTCCTCTGATTGTGTATGTGGCCGTCATACTGGGGCTGTAGGAATGCTCTGAGGGGAGCCATCCCGGGGCTTTCAGAACCTAGCTCTCCTTCTGCTCTGTGATGGTGGTCCCTATACTGGGGCGTAGGGGATGCTCTGAAGGAGCTCATCCCTGGCTTCAGAACCTAGCTTCCCTCTGATTGTTATGGTGGTCCTATACGGGGCTGTAGGGGATGCTCTGATGGCTCATCCTGGGCTTCAACCTACCTTCCCTCTGTGTATGGTGGTCCTTACTGGGCTGTAAATGACCCCCTGATGAGAGCTCATCCCTGGGCTCAGAAACTAGCCCCTCTGATTGTGTATGGTGGTCCCTATACTGGGGCGTAGGGTCATCCTGATGGGAGCTCATCCCTGGGCTTCAGAACCGTCTCCCTCTAATTGTGTAATGTGGTCCTATACTGGGCTGGTAGGGGATGCTCTGATGGGAGCTCATCCCTGGGCTTCAACCGAGCTCTCCTCAGATTGTGTATGGTGGTCCTATAGGGGGGTTTATGGCCCCCTGATGGGAGCTCATCCCGGTCGTTCAGAACCTACCTCTCCTCTGAGTTGTGTTGGTGGTCCTATACGGGGCTGTAGATGACCCCCGTGGGAGCTCATCCCTGGCTTCAGAACCTACCTCTCCTCGATTGTGTATGGTGGTCCTATACTGGGGTTGTAGATGGCCCCTTATGGGAGCCATCCCTGGGCTTCAAAACCTACCTTCTCCTCTGATTGTGTATGGTGGTCCTATACTGGGGCTGTAGATGGCCCCCTGATGGGAGCTCATCCCTGGGCTTTCAGAACATACCTCTCCTCTGATTTGTGTATGGTGGCCTATACTGGGGCTGTAGGGGTGCCCTGCTGGAGCTCATCCCTGGCTTCAGAACCTCCCTCTCCTCTGATTGTGTATGTGGTCCTAACTGGGGCTGTAGATGGCCCCTGATGGGCGCATCAGCCTGGGCTTCAGAACCTACTCTCCCTTGATTTTGTATGGTGGTCCTATACTGGGCTGTAGGGGTGCCCTGATGGGAGCTCATCCCTAGCTTCAAACCTACCTCTCCTCTGATTGTGTATGGTGGTCCTATGCTGGGGTTGTAGTGGCCCCCGGATGGAGCTCATCCCTGGGCTTCAGAACCTACCTCTCCTCTGGTATGGTGTTCCTATAATGGGGCTGTAGGGGGGCCCTTATAGGAGCTCACCCTGGGCTTCAAGAACCTACCTCTCCTCTGTGTATGGTTGGTCCAACTGGGGGCTGTAGGGGGTCCCTTATAGAGACTCATCCCTGTCTTCAGAACCTACCTCTCACCCTGATTTGGTGTATGGGTGGCCTATGCTGGGGTTGTGATGGCCCCCTGATGGGAGCTCACCCTGGGCTTCAGAACCTACCTCTGTGATGGTGGTCCTATACTGGGGCTGTAGGGGGTGCCCTTAGGGCTCATCCTTGGCCTTCAGAACCTACCTCTCTTCTGTGTATGGTGGTCCTATACTGGGGCTGTAGGGGTGTCCCTTATAGACTCATCCCGGGGCTTCAGAACCTACCTCCTCTGTGTGTGGTGGTCCTATACTGGGCTGTAGATGGCCCCCTGGTGAGAGCTCATTGTGGCTTCAGAACCTACCTCTCTCTGATTGTGTATATGTGGTCCATACTGGGGCTGTAGATGGCCCCCTGATGGGAGCTCATCCCGGCTTCAGAACCTACCTCTCCTCTGTGTATGGTGGTCCTATACTGGGGCTATAATGGTCCCCCTGATAGAGCTCATTCCTGGGCTTCAGAACCTACCTCTCCTCAGTGTATGGTGGTCCTATACTGGGCTGTAGGGGGCATCCTGATGAGAGCTCATTCCTGGGCTTCAGAACCTACCTCTCCTCAGTGTATGGTGGTCTATACTGGAGCTGTAGGGCTTCCTGATGAGAGCTCTCCCATGGCTTCAGAACCACCTCTCCTCTGTGTATGGTGGTCCTGTACTGGGGTTGTAGATGCCCCCTGATGGGAGCTCAATCCCTGGGCTTCAGAACCTACCTCTCCTCGTATTGTGTATGGTGTCCATACTGGGCTGTAGATGGCCCCTTGATGGGAGCCATCCCTGGGCCTTCAAGAACCTACCTCTCCTCGGATTTGTGTATGGTGGTCCATACTGGGGCTGTTGGGTGTGCCCCTGATGGGACTCATCCCTGGGCTTCAGAACCTACCTCTCCTCTGATGTGTATGGTGGTCTAACTGGGGCTGTAGATGGGCCCCCTGATGGGAGCTCATCCGCGGGCTGGTCAGTAAACCTACCTCTCCCTTTTGTTAGGTGTGTCCTACTGGTGGGTAGTGGCCTGATGGACGTGCAAGTGCCCTGGGGCTTGTCAGATCCTACCTCTGTGTATGTGGTGGCCTATACTGGGCTGTAGGGGTGCCTTATAGGAGCTCATCCCTGGGCTTCAGAACCTACCCTCGCTTGTGTATGGTGGTCCTATACTGGGGCTGTAGGTGCCCCTTGAGAGCTCATGTGGGCTTCAGACCTACCTCTCCTCATGGTAGGTGGTCCTATACTGGTGCTGAAGGGCATCCTGATGAGAGCTCATTCCTTGGCTTCAAACCAGCCCTCTCCTCAGTGTATTTGGTCCTATATTCTGGAGCTGTAGATGGCCCCCTGATTGGGAGCCTCATCCCTGGGCTTCAGACCTACCTCTCCTGCGATTTGTGCATGGTGGTCCTATACTGGGCTGTGTGGGCATCCTGATGAAGCTCATCCTGGGCTTCAGAACCTACCTCTCCCACCCACGCCCCCCTCTGATTGTGATGGTGGTCCTATGGGCTGTACATGGCCCCGATAGACTCATTTGGGGCGTGGCGCATCGAAACCTACCTCTCCTCTGTGTATGGTGGTCCTATACTGGGGGTGTAGTCGGCCCCCTGATGGGAGCTCATCCTGGGCTTCAGAACTTACCTCTCCTCTTTGGGATGGTGGTCCATACTGGGGGCTGTAGGGTGGGGTGGGCCCTTATAGGAGCTCATCCCGGGCTTCAGAACCTACCTCTCCTCTGTGTATGGTGGTCCTATACTGGGGCGTAGGGTGCCCTGATGGGAGCTCATCCCTGGGCTTCAGACCTACCTCTCCTCTGTGTATTGTGTCCTATACGTGCTGTAGGGGGTTCCCTGATGGGAGCTCATCCCTGGGCTTCAGAACCTAGCTCTCCTCTGATTGTGTATGGTGGTCCTATACTGGGGCTGTAGGGGATGCTCTGATGGGAGCTCATCCCTGGGCTTCAGAACCTAGCTCTCCTCTGCTCTGTGTATGGTGGTCCTATACTGGGGCTGTAGGGGGCATCCTGATGGGAGCTCATCCCTGGGCTTCAGAACCTACCTCTCCTCTGATTGTGTTGGGGTCCTATACTGGGGGGTAATGGCCCCTGAATGGACTCATCCCTGGCTTCAGAACCTACCTCTTGCTCTGTGTATGTGGTTCCATACTGAAGCTGTAGATGGCCCCCGATGGGAGCTCATCCCGTCCTTCAGAACCTACCTCTCCTCTGTGTATGGTGGTCCTATACTGGGGCTGTAGATGGCCCCCTGATGGGAGCTCATCCCTGGCTTCAGAACCTACCTCTCCTCTGTGTAGTTTGTCCTATGCTGGGCTGTAGATGCCCCTGATGGGAGCTCACCCTGGGCTTCAAGAACCTACGCTCTCCTCTGATTGTGTATGGTGGTCCTATACTGGGCTGTAGGGGGTGCCCTAGCGATACTCATCCAGGGCTTCAGACCCTAGCTCTCCTCGGATTGTGTGATGGTGGTCCTATACTGGGGGCTGTAGGGGTTGCCCTTATAGAGCTCATCCGGGGCTTCAACCTGCTCTCCCTCTGATTGTGTAGTGGTCTCCTATACTGGGCGTAGGGGGTGCCCTTAGGAGCTCATCCCAGGGGGCTTCAGAACCTACTCTCCTGTGAATGTGTATGGTGGCCCCTATCTGTAAAATATAGGGCCTCATTAGTCTTCAGTACTTATTGAATGGTAAATAAAACCTCTAATGGTACCTTTTATGTGTGGTCCTGGAGATTATCTGGACTCCTGATAAGACTTTCTTCCATGGATCCAGCAGAGAGAGAACCTGTATGGTGGTCCTAGGCTAGGCTATATCTAGGCAGGGAGCACCTACCCAGTCCTGTATATTTTTGGCCCTGGACCTAACTGGAGAAGAGGGTCGGTTCTGAAGCCCAGGATGAGCCTAATAAGGGCACCCCCTCACGCCCCAGTATAGGACCACCAACACAGGGGTAGGTTCTGAAGCCCGGGATGGCTCCCATCAGGGGGCCATCTACAACCAGCATAGGACGACCATACACAAATAGAGGAGAGCTAGGTTCTGAAGCCCAGGGTGAGCTCCACATCAGGGGCCATCGACAGCCCAGTATGGACCTCCATACACAATCAGAGGAGAGCTAGTTCTGAAGCCAGGGATGAGCTCCCATCAGGGGCATCTACAGCCCCAGTAAGGACCACCATACACAGAGCAGATGTAGGTTCTGAAGCCCAGGGATGGAGCTCCCATCAGGGGGCCATCTACAGCCCCATATAGACCACCATACACAGAGGAAGGTAGGTGCTGAAGCCCGGATGAGCTCCCATCAGGGCCATCTACAGCCTCAGTATGGGACCACCATACACAGACAGAGTAGGTTCTGAAGCCCGGGAGAGCCCCATCAGGGGGCCATCTACACCCCCAGTTAGGACCACCATCACAATCAAGGAAGAGGTAGGTTCTGAAGCCCATAATGACTCTCATCAGGTACCCCACAGTCCAGTATAGGACCACCATACACTGAGGAGAGTAGGTTCTAAGCCCACAAATGAGCTCTCACCAGGGGCCATCTACAGCCCAGTATAGACCACCATACAATAGGGAAGGTAGTCTGAACCCAGGGATGCCTCCTATAAGGCACCCCCTACACCCCATTATAGGACCACCATACACAGAAGAGAGGTAGTTCTGAAAGCCCGGGATGATCTCCTATAAGGGCACCCCCTACAGCCACAGTATAGACCACCATACACAGAGGAGGTTCTGAGCCCAGGGATGAGCTCCATCAGGGGCCATCTACAACCCCACATAGACCACCATACACAAACAGAGGAGAGATGGTTCTGAAGCCCAGGATGAGCTCCTATAAGGGCACCCCCTACAGCCCCAGTATAGGACCACCATACACAAATCAGAGGAGAGGTAGGTTCTGAGCCCCGGATAGGCTCCCATCAGGGGCCATCTACAGCCCCAGTATAGGACCACCATAGACAATCAGAGAGAGCTAGGTTCCGAAGCCCGGGATACTCCCATCGGGGGCCATCTACACCCCCAGTATAGAACCACCATACACAGAGAGAGGTAGGTCTGAAGCCCTGGATAGCCTCATCAGATGCCCCCTACAGCCCCAGTATAGGACCACCATACACTGAGGAGAGTAGGTTCTGAAGCCCAGAAAGCTCTCATCAGATGCCCCCTACAGTCCCGTATAGGACCACCATACACTGAGGAGAGTAGGTTCTGAAGCCCCAAATGAGCTCCTCACCAGGGGCCATCTACAGCCCCCAGTATAGACCACCATCACAGAGGAAGGTAGTTCTGAAGCCAGGATGAGCTCCTATATAAGGGCCACCCCCTACAGCCCCATATAGGACCACCATACACAAGAGAGTAGGTTCTGAACCCAGGGATGAGCTCCTATCAGGGCACCCTACACCCCAGTATAGGACCACCATACACCATAGGTAGGTTCATGAAGCCAGGGATGAGCTCCCCATCAGTGGGCCATCTACAACCCCAGCATAGGACCACCATACCAACTCAGAGAGAGGTTAGGTTCTGAAGCCCAGGGATGCAGCTCCATAAGGGCACCCCCTACAGCCCAGTATAGGACCACCATACACAGAGAGAGGGTAGGTTCTGACAGCCCAGGTAGTAGCTCCATAAGGGCACCCCCTACAGCCCCAGTAATGGACCACCATACACAGAGGTAGGTTCTGAAGCCCAGGATGAGCTCCCATCCAGGGGGCCATCTAACAACACCCAGTAGTACCACCATACACAAATCAGAGGAGATGTAGGTTCTGACCCAGTGATGCTCCCATCAGGGCACCCCCTACAGCCCCATGTATAGGACCACCATACCAAATCAGAGGAGAGGTAGGTTCGGAGCCCAGGGATGAGCTCCCATCAGGGGGCCTCTACAGCCCCAGTATAGGACCACCATTACACAATCAGGAGAGGTAGGTTACTGCATCCCAGGGAGAGCTCCCATCAGGGGGCGCATCCTACAGCCCCGTATAGGACCACATCACCAAACCAATCAGAGGAAGGTAGGTTTGAACCCAGGATGACTCCCATCAGGGTGCCCATCTACAGCCCCATATAGGACCCACCAGATTTCCAAGTTTGTTTAACTAAGTCCAATTTTAACAAAGCAATCGTACAGTGTTAACCCTCTAATTGGGTCCACTACACACTCCCGGTAAGACTGCAATCAGTGCTGGATTTTGTGCCCCCATAATCTGGGATTGTCCACTCCTCGGTGACGTCCGTAATGCAACAACATTGCTTCAAAATGTCCGCAACCGCCCCGCCAAATGTAAAGGAAGCACCAGCTGCCTGCGGATTCATTTGATGTCCCGGTGTGTGGGGGTGGGTGGACCCAAATATGTGTTCTGCGACCCAAACCCTCGACATGTTTGGTACGAACATCACTCATCAGTCCTGAAGATTCTTTCTAGTAGTCACCCCACGATCAAGAGTGGCCATCCAATTCAGATACAGAGTGATAATCCGCCACATTGGGTCCGACCTCACAGATTTATTCTGGATAATTGGCCAATGTTTTCAGATATTAGCGAAGCCTCAACTGGCATGAACGATTTCTGCTAGCTAGGTCCTGGAGGTGGCAACGTGTACGGGTCTCCATACATTGTGAATGTAGGGAACAGGGGTACGCCACAAAAGTCACTCACCCAAACCCATAGTTCTGAATCCTTAAACTATGTGAAACCCGAACCCGACTGTTGTGTGAGCCACCGACCCTGTTGTGCCACTGTAGTTGCCCACGACCCTGTTGTGCACCCACGACCCTGTGTGTGAACCCACGACCCTGGTGTTGTGAACCCACGACCTGTGTGTCGAGCCCCCACCCTGTGTGCGCAACCCACGAACCTGTGTGCAGCCCCCGACACTGTGTGCGAGCCCCCGACCTGTGTGCGAGCCCCGGACCCTGGTTGTGCGAGCCCCCCGACCCTGTGTGCGAGCCCCCGACACCTGTGTCAAGCCCCCGACCTGTGGCGAGCCCGACCCTTTGAGCGGCCCCGCCCTGTGTGTGAAAACCCTCGACCTGTGTGTGAACCACGAACCTGTGCGAACCCACGACCCCGTGTGCAACCCTGCGAACCACCCGTTGTGTCGAAACCCACGACCCTGTGGCGAAACCACGACGACTTGCGAGCCCCCGACCATGTGTGCGAGCCCCTGACCCGTGTGCGACCCCACACAGGGTCGGGGGCTCGCACACAGGGTCGGGGGCTCGCACACAGGGTCGGGGGCTCGCACACAGGGTCGTGGGTTCGCACACAGGGTCGGGGGCTCGCACACAGGGTCGTGGGTTCACACACAGGGTCGTGGGTTCACACACAGGGTCGTGGGTTCACACACAGGGTCGTGGGCTCACACACAGGGTCGGGGGCTCACACACAGGCTCGGGGTTCGGGTTCATACATAGTTTAAGGATTCAGACTATGGGTTGGGTGAGTGACTTTTGTGGGTAACCCCTTTCCCTACGACTTCACAATGTATGGAGCCCGTACACGTTGCACCTCCAGGAACCTTCGTAGCAGAATCCGGTTCCTGCAGCTGAGGCTTCCGGAATATCTGAAAACATTGGCCAATTATCCAGAATAAATTCTGTGAGGTCGGACCCAGATGTGGCGGATTTTACACTCTGTATCTGAATGGTGGTCCTATTCTTGATGTTGGGGGTGCACTACTAGAAAGGATCTTCAGTACTGATGAGTGATGTTCGTACCAAACATTGCGGGTTTGGGTCTGCAGAACACATAATTTGGGTCCACCCCCCCACCACACACCTGACATCCATGATCCGCAGGCACTGGTGCTATCCTTTACATTGCTGGTGGCGGTTGCGACATTTTGAATGCAATGTTGTTGCATACCGTGACGTCACCGGGAGTGACAATCCCAGGCATTATGGTGGCACAAATTCCAGCACTGATTGCAGTCATTACCGGTGTGTGAGTGGACCCAATTAGAGGGTTAACACTTACGATTGGTGCTTGTTAAAATTGGACTTTTAACAACTTGGAAATATGGTGGTCCTATACTGGGGCTGTAGATGGCCCCCTGATGGGAGCTCATCCCTGGGCTTCAGAACCTACCTCTCCTCTGATTTGTGTATGGTGGTCCTATACTGGGCTGTAGGGGGCATCCTGATGAGAGCTCATCCCTGGGCTTCAGAACCTACCTCTCCTCTGATTGTGTATGGTGGTCCTATACTGGGGCTGTAGATGGCCCCCTGATGAGAGCTCATTCGTGGGCATCAGAACCTACCTCTCCTCTGTGTATGGTGGTCCTATACTGGGGGTGTAGATGGCCCCCTGATGGGAGCTCATCCCTGGGCTTCAGAACGAGATCCCGGCTAATATTAAGCCCTGGGTCTGGTCTATGCTGCGGGCATTTGACCCTGTAGGGTCAGTAGCTCTCGCTTTTCAGTAGTCCGCTCAATTTAGCCCATGGTCTGTTGATGCTGGGGCATTACCTTGTAGGGATCAGCTCTCCATCCTTTCAGTATCCTGCCTAAGATAACCCTGGGGTTGGTCTATGCTCGGGCAGTTTGACCTTGTATGGTCACTCTCTCGCATCCTTTCATAGATCCCTCCTCCAATATTAATGCCCCTGGGTCGGTCTATGCACTCGGTCGAGAGTGACTTGTAGGGTCACTCCTCCTCCTTTTCAGGTAGATCCTCCTGCTAATATTAAGCCCTGGTCTGGTCTATGGCTGGCCGGATGTGACCCTTGTAGGTAAGCTCCTCCATCTATTCAGTAGATCCTGCCTAATATTACCCTGGTCTGGTCTAATGCTGGGTCGGATGTCCTTGTAGGGTCGCTCCCCATCCTTTCAGTAGATCCTGCCAATATTTAAGCCCTGGTTCTGGTCTATGCTGGGGCAGTTGACCTTGTAGGGTCAGCTCCTCCATCCTTTCAGTAGATCCGCCTTAATTTAGCCCTGGGTCTGGTCAATGCTGGGTCGGATGTCCTTGTAGGGTCAGCCTCCTCCATCCTTTCAGTGAAATCCTGCCTAATATTAAGAACCCTGGGTCTGGTCATGCTGGGTCAGTCCTTGTAGGGTCAGCTCCTCCATCCTTTCAGTAGATCCTGCCTAATATTAAGCCTTGGTGGTCTATGCTGGGGCAGTCTGACCTTGTAGGGTCAGCTCCTCCATCATCCTTTCAGTAGATCATGCCTAAGATTAGCCCTGGGTCTGGGTTCTAGTGGGGTCGGATGTCCTTGGTAGGGTCATCTCCTTTCCATCCTTTCCGGTAGATCCTTCTGCTTAATATTAAGCCCTGGTCTGGTCTATGTGGGTCGGATGTCCTTGAGGGCACTCCTCCCATCCTTTTAGTAGATCCTGCCTAATATTAGACCTGGCTGGTCTATGCCCCTGGTCGGGATGTCTTGTAGGTCAGCTCCCCTCTTTCAGTAGATCCTGCCTAAATTAAGCCCTGGTCTGGGTATGCTGGGTCGGATGTCTTTGGTCCTCTTCTCCCATTTCTCATTAACCTGCTCCCTTTCGTTTATGCCTTTTGCCAGAATTTTGGCCTTGACATTGAACGTTGGAGCATCCGCCGGCCAGTACCCCCAACCACGATGGTATGGGCAGAGAGCATATGATTGCATCACACCATATTACGAGTGCTGGTTAACAGAGACATGTTCACTTCTCTCAATCAACTGGTTACGGTTATGACAATTTATAAGCGAAGAATAAAATGATGACGGCGCGGCCAAAGCTTTCTGCCGCTGATTATAGATCCACTATTAGAGAAATGATCGCTGACATGATGCTCAATAAAAGCGTCTCCTATCTCTACCTCGTCCATCATTTGGCGCTCATTGTGGTCTAGCCACAAATTCTGCCCACCTCTAGGTCGAGCATAAAGGAACCATAGGGGAACCTTTGGGAGATAGGAGGAAAACATATGGGGTCATTACTAAGGGGACGCGATCGTTTTTCCCGACTTGCTACCACAAATTTCGGATATGGCGCCGATTTCCCTGATTGCCCGCGGGTTTTTGCGCATCGGATTGGATTGTGCGCATCGGGGTCGGCATCACCGCAACAGGAAAAATCGGGTGGCGGGGACCAAAACAAAACCCGACAGCATTCGAAAAAAAGCCGGCATTAATACTGTCACCAAGTATAGCCCGTCATCCAGCGTGAACCGGGGAACTTCAGCGCGCAGTGACATTGGTGGATGGCGGAGAAAACTACCTTAGTAGAAGCGCGGAATACCCCGAATCCACCGCACAGAACGCTCCGTGGATTGCAATGGGACGGGTAAGTAATCTGCCCCTTTGTCCCACAGATGGTAGATGTGTCCCCCAAAACCCACAGCACAACCCCCTTCCCCCCCCCTGGGGGCATATGGCATAAACATGTCCTTAGGTGGCAGGTCACAAAGATGAAGAGGGTCACACTGACCAGGACTGAGCCCCAGATGTCACCCTCATTGGGGGCATCAGTAGGTCCAGGGCTCAAAAAATATACAGGACTGAGGTAGGTGCTCCTGCCTAGATATAGCCTAGCCCTAGGACCACCATACAGGTTCTCTCTCTATGCTGAGATCCATGGAAGAACAGTTCTTATCAGGATGTCCAGATAATCTCCAGGACCACCATAAAAGATACATAGAGAGGTAGGTACCCATTCAATTAAGTACTGAAGACTAATTGAGGCCCTATATTTTACAGAATAGGGCCACCATACACATTCACAGGAGAGGTAGGTTCTGAAGCCCTGGGATGAGCTCCTATAAGACCCCTACAGCCCCCTTAGAGACCACCATACACAATCAGGAGAGCTAGGTTGAGCCTGGATGAGCTCCTATAAGGGCACCCCCTACAGCCCCAGTATAGGACCACCATACACAATCAGAGGAGAGCTAGGTTCTGAAGCCCTGGGATGAGCTCCTATAAGGGCACCCCCTACAGCCCCAGTATAGGACCACCATACACAATCAGAGGAGAGCTAGGTTCTGAAGCCCAGGGATGAGCTCCCTCAGGGGCCATCTACAGCCCAGTATAGGACCACCATACACAGGAGAGGTAGGTTCTGAAGCCCAGGGATGAGCTCCCATCAGGGGGCCATCTACAGCCCCAGTATAGGACCACCATACACAGAGGAGAGGTAGGTTCTGAAGCCCAGGGATGAGCTCCCATCAGGGGGCCATCTACAGCCCCAGTATAGGACCACCATACACAGAGGAGAGGTAGGTTCTGAAGCCCAGGGATGAGCTCCCTCAGGGGCCATTCTCAGCTTCATATAGGACCACCATACACAGAGCAGAGGTAGGTTCTGAAGCCAGGGATGAGCTCCCATCAGGGGCCATCTACACCCCCAGTATAGGACCTCCAGCACAATCAGAGGAGAGGTTAGGTCTGAAGCCCAGGATGAGCTCCCATCAGGATCCCCTACAGCCCCAGTATAGGACCACCATACACACAGCAGAGGAGAGCTAGGTTCTGAAGCCCGGGTGAGCTCCACAGAGCATCCCTACAGCCCCAGTATAGACACACACATACACAATCAGAGGAGATAGGTTCTGAAGCCCAGGGATGAGCTCCCATCAGGGAACCCCCTACAGCCCATATAGGACCACCATACACAGAGGAGAGGTAGGTTCTGAAGCCCAGGATGAGCTCCCATCAGGGCACCCCCTACAGCCCCAGTATAGGACCACCATACACAGAGGAGAGGTAGGTTCTGAAGCCCTGGGATGAGCTCCTATAAGGGCACCCCCTACAGCCCCAGTATAGGACCACCATACACAGAGGAGAGGTAGGTTCTGAAGCCCAGGGATGAGCTCCCATCAGGGGGCCATCTACACCCCCAGTATAGGACCACCATACACAGAGGAGAGGATGAGTGTTCTGATGCCCCACGGCAAATGAGCTCTCATCAGGGGCCATCTACAGCCCCAGTATAGGACCACCATACACAATCAGAGGTAGAGGTAGGTTCTGAAGCCCAGGGTGAGCTATCATCAGATGCCCCCTACAGCCCATTAGGACCACACCATGCACAATCTCAGGAAGGTAGGTTCTGAAGCCCAGGGATGAGCTCCCATCAGGGGGCCATCTACAGCCCAGTATAGGACCACATACACTGAGGAGAGTAGGTTCTGAAGCCAGGAATGAGCTCTCATCAGATGCCCTACAGCCCAGATAGACCACCATACACTTGAGGAGAGTGTCTGAGCCACAGTGACTCTCATCGGGGCACTACAGCCCAGTATAGACCACCTACACAAGGAGAGGTAGGTTTCTGAAGCCCAGGATGAGCTTCCTATAAGGGCACCCCTACAGCCCCAGTTAGGACCACCATACACAGAGGTAGGTTCTGAAGCCAGGGATAGCTCCATCAGGATCCATCCTACAACCCCAGCATAGGACCACCATAACAATCAGAGGAGAGTAGTTCTGAAGCCCCGGATGAGCTCCCATCAGGGCACCCCTACAGCCCCAGTATAGGACCACCATACACAATCAGAGGAGAGGTAGGTTCTGAAGCCCAGGGATGAGCTCCCATCAGGGGGCCATCTACAGCCCCAGTATAGGACCACCATACACAATCAGAGGAGAGGTAGGTTCTGAAGCCCAGGGATGAGCTCCCATCAGGGCACCCCCTACAGCCCCAGTATAGGACCACCATACACAAATCAGAGAGAGGTGAGTTCTGAGCCCGGGTATGGCTCCCATCAGGGGCCATCTACAGCCCAGTATCGGACACACCATACACATCAGAGAGAGGTAGGTTCTGAAGCCCAGGGATGAGCTCCCTCAGGCGGGCCATCTACAACCCAGTACAGAACCACCATACACAGAGGAGAGGTAGGTTCTGAAGCCCTGGGATGAGCTCTCATCAGGATGCCCCCTACAGCCCCAGTATAGGACCACCATACACTGAGGAGAGGTAGGTTCTGAAGCCCAGGAATGAGCTCTCATCAGGATGCCCCCTACAGCCCCAGTATAGGACCACCATACACTGAGGAGAGGTAGGTTCTGAAGCCCAGGAATGAGCTCTCATCAGGGGGCCATCTATAGCCCCAGTATAGGACCACCATACACAGAGGAGAGGTAGGTTCTGAAGCCCAGGGATGAGCTCCCATCAGGGGGCCATCTACAGCCCCAGTATAGGACCACATACCATCAGAGGAGAGTAGGTTCTGAAGCCACAATGAGCTCTCACCAGGGGGCCATCTACAGCCCCAGTATAGGACCACCATACACAGAGGAGAGGTAGGTTCTGAAGCCCAGGGATGAGCTCTATAAGGGCACCCCCTACAGCCCCAGTATAGGACCACCATACACAGAAGAGAGGTAGGTTCTGAAGCCCAGGGATGAGCTCCTATAAGGGCACCCCCTACAGCCCCAGTATAGGACCACCATACACGAGGTAGGTTCTGAAGCCCAGGGATGAGCTCCCATCAGGGGGCCATCTACAACCCCAGCATAGGACCACCATACACAAATCAGAGGAGAGGTAGGTTCTGAAGCCCAGGGATGAGCTCCTATAAGGGCACCCCCTACAGCCCCCAGTATAGGACCAACCATACACAGAGGAGAGGTAGGTTCTGAAGCCCAGGGATGAGCTCCTATAAGGGCACCCCCTACAGCCCCATTATAGGACCACCATACACAGAGGAGAGGTAGGTTCTGAAGCCCAGGGATGAGCTCCCATCAGGGGGCCACCTACAACCCCAGCATAGGACCACCATACACAAATCAGAGGAGAGGTAGGTTCTGAAGCCTAGGGATGAGCTCCCATCAGGGCACCCCCTACAGCCCCAGTATAGGACCACCATACACAAATCAGAGGAGGAGGTAGGTTCTGAAGCCCAGGTGAGCGCCCATCAGGGGGCCATCTACAGCCCCAGTATAGGACCACATACACAATCAGAGGAGAGTAGGTTCTGAAGCCAGGGATGAGCTCCAGCAGGGCACCCCTACAGCCCCAGTATAGGACCACCATACACAAATCAGAGGAGAGGTAGGTTCTGAAGCCCAGGGATGAGCTCCCATCAGGGGGCCATCTACAGCCCCAGTATAGGACCACCATACACAATCAGAGGAGAGGTAGGTTCTGAAGCCCAGGGATGAGCTCCCATCAGGGGGCCATCTACAACCCCAGTATAGGACCACCATACACAATCAGAGGAGAGGTAGGTTCTGAAGCCAGGGATGAGCTCCCATCGGGGGTCATCTACAGCCCCATATAGGACCACCAGACACCATCAGAGGAGAGGTAGGTTCTGAAGCCCGGGATGAGCTCCCATCAGGGGGCCATACAACCCCCCAGTAGAGCCACCATACACAATCAGAGGAGAGTCTAGGTTTGAAGCCCAGATGAGCTCCCATCAGAGCATCCCCTACAGCCCAGTATAGGACCACCATTACACAATCAGAGGAGAGCTAGGTTCTGAAGCCCAGAGGATGACTCCCATCAGGATGCCCTACCCCCAGTATAGGCACCACCATACACAATCAGAGGATAGTCTTGGTTCTGAACCCAGGGATGAGCTCTCATCAGGGGGTCATTACAGCCCAGTAAGGACCACCAGACACAGAGGAGAGGTAGGTTCTGAAGCCCAGGATGAGCTCACCATCAGAGCATCCCCTACAGCCCCAATAGGACCACCATAACAATCAGAGGAAGCTAGGTTTCTGAAGCCAGGGATGAGTCTCCTTCAGAGCAATCCCCTACGCCCCAGTATAGGACCACCATACACGAGCAGAAGGAGAGCTAGGTTCTGAAAGCCCAGGTGGCTCCCATCAGAGCATCCCCTACACCCCAGTATAGGCCACCATACACAATCAGAGGAGAGTAGGTTCTGAAGCCAGGGATAGTGAGTCCCATCAGGATTGCCCCCTACACCCAGTAAGGACCACCATTACACAATCAGAGGAGAGCTAGTTCTGAAGCCCAGTGGATGAGCTCTCATCAGGGGCCATCTACAGCCCCAGTATAGGAACCACCATACACAGAGGAGAGGTAGGTTCTGAAGCCACAAATAGCTCTCATCAGGGCCATCTACAGCCCCAGTATAGGACCACCATACACAGAGGAGAGGTAGGTTCTGAAGCAGGGATGAGCTCCCATCAGGGCACCCCTACAGCCCCAGTATAGGACCACCATACACAGAGGAAGGTAGGTTCTGAAGCCCAGGGATGATCTCCCCGGCACCCCCTACACCCCATATGACCACATACACTGAGAAGGTAGGTTCTGAAGCCCTGGTGGAGCTCCTATAGGGACCCCCTACAGCCCCAGTATAGGACCACCATACACAGAGGAGAGTGTAGGTTGAAGCCCAGGGATGAGCTCCCATCAGGGGCCATCTACACCCCCAGTATAGGACCACCATACACG
Organism: Engystomops pustulosus; assembly: GCA_019512145.1. NCBI lineage: Eukaryota > Metazoa > Chordata > Amphibia > Anura > Leptodactylidae > Engystomops > Engystomops pustulosus. Next base: position 41,684 of record WNYA01000407.1, read on the forward strand.
AGGAGAGGTAGGTTCTGATGCCCACGAATGAGCTCTCATCAAGGGGGCCATCTACAGCCCCAGTATAGGACCACCATACACACAAGCAGGGAGAGGTGTTCTGAAGCCAGGGATGAGCTCTCATCAGGATGCCCCCTACAGCCCAGTATAGGACCACCATACACAATTAGAGGAGAGGTAGGTTCTGAAGCCCAGGGATGAGCTCCCATCAGGATGCCCCCTACAGCCCCAGTATAGGACCACCATACACAATCAGAGGAGAGCTAGGTTCTGAAGCCCAGGGATGAGCTCTCATCAGGGGCCATCAGACGCCCCAGTATAGGACCACCATACACTGAGAGAGGTAGTTCTGAAGCCCAGGAATGAGCTCTCAGCGATGCCCCCTACAGCCCAGTATAGGACCACCATACACTGAGGAAGTAGGTAGTTCTGAGCCACAATGAGCTCTCATCAGGGGGCCATCTACACGCCCAGTATAGGACACACATACCCAGAGGAGAGTAGGTTCTGAAGCCCAGGGATGAGCTCCTATAAGGGCACCCCCTACAGCCCCAGTATAGGACCACCATACACAGAGGAGAGGTAGGTTCTGCACCCAGGATAGCTCCTTAAGGGCACCCCTACAGCCCCAGTATAGACCACCATACACAAGTAGGGTTCTGAAGCCCAGGGATGAGCTCTCCATCAGGGGGCATCTACAACCCAGCATAGGACACACATACACAAATCAGAGGAGAGTAGTTCTGAAGCCAGATGAGCTCATAAGGGCACCCCCCCTACAGCCCCAGTATAGGACCACCATACACAGAGGAGAGGTTGTTCGAAGCCAGGGATGAGCTCCTATAAGGGCACCCCCTACACCCCAGTATGGACAACCATACACAGAGGTAGGTTCTAAGAGCCCATGGATGAGTCCCATACAGGGGCCATCTACAACCCCAGCATAGGACCACCATACACAAATCAGAGGAGAGCTAGGTTCTGAAGCCCAGGGATGAGCTCCCATCAGGGGGCCATCTACAGCCCCAGTATAGGACCACCATACACAATCAGAGGAGAGCTAGGTTCTGAAGCCCAGGGATGAGCTCCCATCAGGGGGCCATCTACAGCCCCAGTATAGGACCACCATACACAGAGGAGAGGTAGGTTCTGAGCCCATGAGATCCCATCAGGGGCCCTCTACAGCCCCAGTATAGACACCATACCAGAGGAGAGGTAGGTGCTGAAGCCCGGGATTGAGCTCCCATCAGGGGGCCCTCTACACGCCCAGTATGACCACCATACACAAGCAGAGTAGGTTCTGAAGCCCAGGGTGACGCCCATCAGGGGGCCATCTACACCCCGTATAGGAACCACATACACAATCAGAGGAAGAGGTAGGTTCTGAAGCCCAGGAATGAGCTCTCATCAGGATGCCCCCTACAGTCCCAGTATAGGACCACCATACACTGAGGAGAGGTAGGTTCTGAAGCCCACAAATGAGCTCTCACCAGGGGGCCATCTACAGCCCCAGTATAGGCAACCACCATACACAGAGGAGAGGTAGGTTCTGAAGCCCAGGGATGAGCTCCTATAAGGGCACCCCCTACAGCCCCAGTATAGGACCACCATACACAGAAGAGAGGTAGGTTCTGAAGCCAGGGATTAGTCCTATAAGGGCACCCCCTACAGCCCTATGGACCCACCATACAGAGGTAGGTTCTGAAGCCCAGGGATGAGCTCCCATCAGGGGCCATCTACAACCCCAGATAGGACCACCATACACAATCAGAGAGGGTAGGTTCTGAAGCCCAGGGATGAGCTCCTAATAGGGCACCCTACAGCCCGCAGTATAGGACAACCATACACAAATCAGAGGAGAGGTCGGTTTGAAGCCCAGGCATGAGCTCCCATCAGGGGGCCATCTACACCCAGTATAGGACCACCATACACAATCAGAGGAGAGCTAGGTTCTGAAGCCCAGGGATGAGCTCCCATCAGGGGCCATCTACAAACCCCAGTATAGAACCACCACTACACAGAGGAGAGGTAGTTCTGAAGCCTGAGACTCTCATCAGGAGCCCCCTACAGCCCCAGTATAGGACCACCAATACCTGAGAGAGGTTTCTGAAGCCAGGAATGAGCTCTCATAGATGCCCCCTACATCCCAGTATAGGACCACACTACACTGAGAGAGGTAGGTTCTGAAGCCCCAAATTAGCTCTCACCAGGGGCCTCTACAGCCCCAGTATAGGCCACCATAACAAGAGGAGAGGTAGGTTCTGAAGCCAGGGATGAGCTCTATAAGGGCACCCCCTACGCCCAGTATAGGACCACCATACACAGAAGAGAGGTAGGTTCTGAAGCCCAGGGATGAGTCTCCTATAGGGCACCCCTACAGCCCCAGTATGGACCACCATACACAGAGGTAGGTTCTGAGCCAGGGATGAGCTCCCATCAGGGGCCATCTACAACCCCCATAGGACCACCATACCACAAATCAGAGGAGATGTAGTTCTGAAGCCCAGGGATGAGCTCCTATAAGGGCACCCCCTACAGCCCCAGTATAGGACCACCATACCAGAGGAGAGGTAGGTTCGAACCCAGGGATGAGCTCCTATAAGGCACCCCCTACAGCCCCAGTATAGGACCACCATACACAGAGGTAGGTTCTGAAGCCCAGGGATGAGCTCCCATCAGGGGGGGCCATCTACACCAGATAGTGACCACCATACACAAATCAGAGGAGAGGTAGGTTCTGAAGCCCAGGGATGAGCTCCCATCAGGGCACCCCCTACAGCCCCAGTATAGGACCACCATACACAAATCAGAGGAGAGGTAGGTTCTGAAGCCCAGGGATGAGCTCCCATCAGGGGGCCATCTACAGCCCCAGTATAGGACCACCATACACACTCAAGAGGAAGGTAGGTTCTGAAGCCCAGGGATGAGCTCCATCAGGGGGCCATCTACAGCCCCAGTATAGACCACCATACACAACAGAGGAGAGGTAGGTTCTGAAGCCCGATGGAGCTCCCATCAGGGGGCCATCTACAGCCCCAGTATAGGACCACATATTTCCAAGTTGTTAACAAGTCCAATTTAACAAGCACCAATCGTAAGTGTTAACCCTCTAATGGGTTCCCTCACACTCGGTAATGACTGCAATCAGTGCTGGAATTTGTGCCACCATAATGCCTGGGATTGTCACTCCCGGTGACGTCACGGTTTGCAACAACATTGCATTCAAAATGTCGCCAACCGCCACCAAATGTAAGGGATAGCACCAGGCCCTGCTGCGGATCATGGATGTCAGGTGTGTGGTGGGGGGGTGTGACACCAAATTAGTGTTCTGCAGACCCAAACCCGACAATGTGTGGTACGAACATCACTATCAGTCACTGAAGATCTTTCTAGTAGTGCCCCCCACATCAAGAAGTGGACCACCATCGATACAGATGTAAAATCCGCCACATTGTCCGACCTCACATAATTTATTCTGGGATAATGGGCCATGTTTTTCAATATTCGGAAGCCTCAGCTGCAGAACGGATTCTGCTAAGCAAGGTCCTGGAGGTTGTCACCGTGTACGGGCTCCATACATTGTGAATTCGTAGGGATACGGGTCTACCCACAAAAGTCACTCACCCAACCCATAGTTCTGAATCTGACACTATGATGAACCCGAACCCGGCTGTGTAGCCGCCTGTGTGTGCGATGGGTACCCCCGACCCTGTTGTGAGCCCACGACCCCTGTGTGTGAACCCACGACCCTGTTGTGACCACCTGTTTGGAACCACGACCTGTGTGCGAGCCCCCGACCCTGTGTGCGAACCCACGACCCTGTGTGCGAGCCCGCTGCACCTGTGTGCGAGCCCCGACCTGTGTGCGAGCCCCGCGACCTGGGTTTGCGAGCCCCCGCCCGTGGACCCCGACTGTGTGCGCCCTTCAGCCCCCACCTGTGCGAGCCCCCGACCCTGTGTGTGAACCCTCGACCCTGTTGTTGAACCCACGCCCCTTTTTGCGAACCCACACCCTGTGTGCGAACCCCGACCTGTGTGCGACCCACGACTGTGTGCCGAACCCACTACCCTGTGTCGAGCCCCGACATGTGTGCGAGCCCCCACCCTGTGTGCGAGCCCCGACCCCTGTGGGAGCCCTCGACCTGTTTGAGCCCCACCCTGTTGTGTGAACGCCCCGACCCTGTGTGTGAGCCTGACCCTGTGTGTGAACCCCCGACCCTGTGTTGAGCCCCCTACCCGTGGTGTGAGCCCTCGACCCTGTGTTGTAACCCTCGACCCTGTGGTGAGCCCCTCGACCCTGTGTGTGAGCCCCGACCCTGTGTGGGAACCCGCGACCTGTGGGTGAACCCTCTACCCTGTGTTTGCACCTCCGACCCGTGGTGTGACCCCCTCGCCCCTGTGTGTGAACCCCCGACTCTTTGTGGAACCCCCCATTTAACATATGAGACATAGAATGTGAAGTCACATATATGCATCACCGCTCCTGTAACACCAGTAGAATAAAAATTAATATTATTGAAACCTGCACAGGAAAGTCGTTAAAAACACAACAAAAATTACGATTTTTACCTATTCCACCCCCAGTCCAACCCACAAAATGCAATAAAAACGATACAAAAACCATCAAACTCAGTGTCACTGTAAAAGTCAAGATGTCCTAGTCAAAAACAATCACCACCCTCCCAAGCAAAATACAAATCTTCTGATCTTCTGCCACTTGGAAGACGTAAATGAATTCCTCACATTTTGCAATGGTAAATACGGCAAATATTCTGCCACAGATATAGAAGCTCTGATGAAGACCCCTCAGCTGAGCGCCGAAAACGATGGAGACCTCATCCACCAGCGTCGGCCATTTGCCTGAAAGGATCTATCCACCACTGAGCATGAGGGTGTATGGGGAGGGCCTCACGGGCTGCACAATCGCAGCAAACAACCCGTCGCTATAAATCACAGTCTGTTCTTGCATTGATCGCGGGCGTTAACCTTTTCTTTGCCCCCGGCAGCACGGAAATCATGCACGCATGTCACCGTCATGTTCCCCGACTCGTTGCTCCCCGAACTCACAGGGGGCGGTCATCAGTTGCCATGACAGCCTCAGGTCTTTCGTCTCACCCTAGCTGTGGCTCTGCCTATCCCTTACACTGAGGCCTGTGGCAGTGTATATGTGTGCAGAATGCCAATACAGGAGGATTATCCGAAGTATTGCAGTATATGGCAGAACGATCTACCAGCTAGGTTAATGTACCCTACAAGGGTCTAACGAAATATTGAAAAAAAAAGACAAAAAGTTTACTTGGGCCTTTTTAGTTTTTCACTTCCCATTTTTCCCTTTCACTCACCACCTTCACAAATCTATAACTTTTTATTTTTCCACATAAGACTGTGCTAGGTTTATTTCTGTCTAACACATCGCACTTCTAGTGTACGTATTTTAAAATATTCCTGCCGTGTACTGGGAAAAAAATTCCAAATGGCCGTGAAAATGGTGAAAAACCAACATTTGTGACGTTTTCTTGAGGCTTGGATTTACAGCTTTTCACTCTGCTGCGCCCCAAATGACAGGTATAATTTATTTTTTGGTTTGGTACGATCACGTGGTACAAATAGCACAGGTTTTATAATGTTTTCCACCACACAGTTCCAAAAATGAAAACCTCCTTTACAAATATTTTAGTTTAATTTGTATCTTCTGGCCCATTAACTTTCATACTTTGGTGCCCGCGCTGTGGGTGGGTCATTTTTTGGCGAATTTTGGATGGCGTTTTCATTAGTATACTTTTTGGGACTGTGCGACCTTTTGCTCACTTTTTATGATTTTTTTTATTTTTTCAAAATTGCAACAAAATGCCATTTTCACTTTGGATGCTATTTTCCGTTACGGGTTTAAACGCCGTTAAAAACCGGTATGATATTGTTTATTGAATTTTAAAACTTTTTTATTTTTACTATTTTTCATACTCCGCTACTGTACTACTAACCTAGGTTGTCTGCATCGATCCTAGCATATACTACAGTCTGTGGGGATTTTACTCCCCATGCATTACACTGTACAATTAGCACTTGGGAATGAAGAGGGTTACAACGAATCGCCTCGGTATTCGGAGCACCCGTAGATGCCATGGCGACGATCGCCGCTCCCATGACCGTCATCGGGAGCGACGATCCATGCGGCGCCATCTCTGTTGAAAGCCCCTGCGCGATCGAGGTGAAAACACGCGTCTATTGTTTCTATCATATTCAGCAAAGACTTCTCCACTATGCAGGGAGGCTCATCCGCGGAGCCCTCTCCTGCGCCGTACTTGTACGTCGCGCGTTCGGGACGGGGTTAAAAGTTCAATCCCCCCCGTTCCCTAGACGATATCAAATATAATAAAAGTAGAAATCACAGCCACAGTATCGCCGCGTCCCACATTCATCGATCAAAATATACAAAAACGGTTTACTTGACCACCGGAGTTATTAGCGTCCAAACTTTTTTTTCCTTTTTTGTACACAGTTGTTTAATTTTTGAAATGTATTAAAACTCCATAAAACCTATAAATCTGGATCACCGGATCGCACCGAACCACAGAATTTATCAGACTTGTTTCTTGGACTGAAGAGTGAAAGTTGTAAAAAATTAACCCTAAGAACGTGACGCACATGCGGTTTTTTTTTTTTCAATTTTTCCACATTTGGAATTTTTTTCCTTCCGGCTCCCATATAACCAGAGAATATAACTCACGGGAAAAGGTTAAACTTGTACGCACAAACTAAGCCCCCCACAGATCGCACACGAAAATAAAAAAGTGATGGATTTTTTTGAAGATGGAGAGCGAAATGAGCGAAAATACCTGCGTCTTAAGGGGTTAAAACGTTACCTTAGCATGACACTTGCTACTAGCACAGGTATGATTAACTCTCACATCACACATGGAGGACCATGAGAAGCAGGAAGTGATGTCACAGAAGGGAGGAAGGAAGCTGGGCAGCATGCTATGGGATGGGCAACAATCAAACAATTTTAAACTGTGACCACATGAATAACATGATTTGACTCCTTCGCTACAGACTTGAAAGCGTCACAAGACCAATAGCCACCAGGGCACTAACGGGCCGTCACGGGATATCGGTGTCACCGAACTGGACCGACCCACAGAAGAAGATCACTGATAAAAAAAGTAAAAATCCCACCGAATGCAGCTTTTTACTCCTTCAACCACAATAATAATTAATACATTTTCAAGTGCCCCAAAATGGTGACATGGAAAATGCATCTAATCCGCCAGAAGAAAACGCCGTCACATGGCCCCCTGGAGTAGCACCTATGGTTGATGTGTATACAGTGCAGACCTATAGTCTGGTTATAAATCACATATGGGGGGTTGTGTATACAGTACAGGACACTCTATAGTCTGTCTTATGAGCCAATAGGGGATGTGTAATACAGTACAGGACCTCTATATCTGGTTTAGCACATATGGGGGATGTGTATACATTACAGACAATCTTATTCGGGTTTATAGCACATTATGGAGATGTTGTATACAGTACCGGACACTCTATGGTTCTTTGGATATAGCCCATATGGAGGATTGTGTAACAGTACAGGGGACGTCTCTATCTTGGTTATAGCATCATGTGGAGGTGGTGTTACACAGTAGGACCTCTATAGTCTGGATATAACACATATGGGAGGATTGTATACAGTACATGACCCTCTATAGTCTTGTTATGCAATATTGAGGATGTGTATACAGTACAGGACCTCATAGTCGGTTAAGCACATATGGAAGGATGTTATCAAGTATAGGACACTCTAGAATCTGGTTTAGAGCACATTGAGGGTTGTATACAGTACAGACCTCTAAGTCTTGTTATAGCACATATGGAGGAGGTTTATACCGTACAGACACTCTATAGTCTGGTTATAGCACATATGGAGGATGTGTCTACATTACAGGACACTCTATAGTCTGTTTATAGCACCTATGAGAGGAGGTGTCATACAGTACAGGACACTCTCAGTCCTGGTATAGCACATATGGAGGATGTTATACAGTACAGGCACTCTATAGTCGGTTATAGCACATAGGGGGATGTTGTATCCGTATCAGGACACTCGAGAGTCTGTTATAAGCATCAGATGGAGGATTGTATACAGTACAGGACCTCTATAGTCTGGTTATAGCACATATGGGGATGTGTATACACCAGACGGCGGGTGTCCAAGGTGGAAAAGGTAGGCAAGACACTCTAATATCTGTTATAGCACATATGGGGGATGTGTATACAGTAGACATGACAATCTATAGTTCTGGAGATAGCATCACTATTGAGGAGGTGTATACAGTAACAGACACTCCTAATCGTCTGGTTATACACATATGGGGATTTTGTGTATTCACACAGTACAGGCCTCTATAGTCCTGTTATATCACTATGGAGATTGTATACAGTACAGGACACTCTATAGTCTGGATATAGCCATCTAGGTGTGTATACAGTACAGGACCTCTTAGTCGTTATCAGCACATATGGGGATGTTATACAGTACAGGACCCTATAGTCTGGCGTGTTATAGCACATATGGAGGATTTGTATAAGTAAATGACACTCTATGGCTGGTATAGCACATATGGAAGGATGTGTTATACCGTCCAGGACACTCTATAGTCTGGTAAGCACATAGGGGATGTTATACACAGGACCTCTTTAGTCGGTTCTAGCACCTATGGGTGATTATACAGTACAGGACACGTCTATAGTCTGTTATCCACATATGGAGGAATGTGTCTAACAGTAAGACCTCTATAGTTCTGGTATAGCACAGTATGGAGGATTGTATACAGTACAGGACACTCTATAGTCTGGTTATGCATCATATGGGGGATGTGTATAACATTACATGAACACTCATAGTCTGGTTATAGACATATGGGGATTATATCCGTACAGGACCTCTATAGTCCTGGTTATAGCACATATGGAGGATGTGTAACTACATAAACACTCTATAGTCTGGTTATAAGCACTATGGGGGATGTGTACTACGTACAGGCCACTCTAGAGTCTGTATAGCACAAATAATGGGTGATGGGTAATGCAGTACAGGACACTCTATGTCTGTATAGCACATCTGGAGGATGTATACAGTACAGGACAATCTTAGTCTGGTTATACACGTAGTGGGGATGTGTATACAGTACAGGCCACTCTATAGTCTGGTTATAGCACTATGAGGTGTGTGTAAGTACTACATTACACTCTATATCTGTATGAGCACATATGGAGGATGTTAAACAAGTACAGACCACTCTATAGTCGGTTATTCAACATATGGAGGATGTGTAGACAGTACAGGACACTCTATCGTCGGTTATAGCACATTGGAGGATGTTATACCATTACAGGGACACTCTATAATCTGGTTATAGCACATATGGGATTGTATACATTACAGGACACATCTAATCTGGTTATATCACATCTGGTAGGATGTGTATACATACAGGCCACTCTAGTCTGTTATATCACATATGGAGGAGGTGTATACATTAACAGGACACTCTATAGTCTGGTATAGCAATTGGAGGATGTGTATACGTACAAGGACACTCTATATCTGGTTTAGCACATAGGAGGGGTGTAGTATCAGTGTACAGACAGTCATATTCTGGTTTAGCACATTGTAGGAGGTGTATACCGTACGACACTCTAATTAGTCTGTTATAGCACATATGGGATGTTTATACAGTAAGACACTCTAATATTCTGGCTATTAGCACTATGGTATGTGTTATACTACATGACACTCTATAGTCTGTTTATAGCCCATATGGAGGATTGTGTATCCATCCAGGCACTCTATAGTCTGTTTCTAGCACATATGGAGATGTGTTATCAGTACAGGACACTCTATAGTCTGTATCACATATGGAGGATTGTGTATACATACTAAGGACACTCTATATAGTCTGGTTATAGCACATATGGGGATGTGATACAGTACAGCCCGCTATAGTCTGGTTATACACATATGGAGAGTGTTATACAGTACAGGACACTCTATAGTCCTGGTTATAGCACAGTATTGGGGATGTGTATACATACAGACACTCTAATACTGGTTATAGCACATATGGGGGATGTGTTACAGTTACGGACACTCTAGTCTGGTTTAGCACATATGGGGATGTTATACAGTACAGTACACTCTATATTCCTGTTATAGCACAATATGAGGATGTGTATACAGTACAGGACCTCTATAGTTCTGGTTAGACACATTTGGAGGATGGGTATACAGTACAGGACCTCTATAGTCTGGTTATAGCACATATGGAGGATGGTATACGTACAGGACAACTAATAGTCCCCTGGTTATTAAAGCACAAGTGGTAGGAATGTGTATACGTACAGTACATCTCTATATTCTGGTTATAGCCATATGGAGGGTGTGGTACAGTACAGGAACACGCTATAGTCTGTTTTACACATATGGGGGAAATGTGTATACAGTACAGGACACGCTATAGTCTGGTTCTCGCACATATGGGGATGTGTCGACATACAGGCACTCTATATTCTGGTTATAGCACTAGGGGGATGTTATACTTACAGGACACTCTATAGTCCTGGTTAGAGCCATATGGGATGTATATACAGTACAGGACACTCTAATCGGGTTATAGCACCTAATGGGGGATGGTGTATACAAGTACACAGGACACGCTCTTAGTCGGTTATACACATATGGGGGATGTTTATACAGACCGGCCAATCTATGTCTGGTGGTAGCACCTTGGGGATGTGTAATCGTACAGGACCTCTAATCTGGTTTATAGGCCCTATGGAGGATGTGTAATACAGACAGGGACACGCTATAGTCTGGTTCTAGCACATATGGGGAGTTATACGTACGGACCTCTTATAGTCTGGTTATATCACATCTGGAGGATGTGTATACATTACAGTACAATCTATAGTCTGGTTATAGCACATATGGAGGATGTGTTACATACAGGACAATCTATGTCTGGGTTAATAGCACTTGGGAGGATTTGTATACAGTACAGGACACTCTATTAAGTCTGGTTTATAGCACGTATGGGGGATTGTATACGTACAGGACACCTCTAAATTCGGGTTATCGCACATTGAGGATTTGTATACAGTACAGGACCTCTATAGTCCTGGTTATGCCATAGGGGGGATGGTATTCAGTACATGACACTCTCTAGTCTGTTTATAGCACATATGGGGATGTGTATACCGTACAGACACTCTATAGTCTGGTATAGCACATATGGGAGGAGGTGTATACGTACAGGACCTCTATAGTCTGGTTATAGCACATAGGGGGTGATGTGTATCCATACAGGGCACGCTATAGGCTGGTTATGCACATCGGGAGGATGTGATAACAGTACAGGACCACTCGATAAGTCTGTTTCTAGGCACATATGGAGATGTGATAACAGGACAGGACCATCGATGTCCCTGGTTAATAAGCACATATGGAGGAGTGTAATACAGTAACAGACAGGAACACCTAAGAGTCTGGTTATCCACTATGGGGATGTGTATACATTACAGGACACTCTATAGTCCTGGTTATAAGCACAATGGGGATGTGTTTTTATCCAGTACCGACACTCTATATCTGTTAAGCACATATGGGGGATTTTATACAGTACATGCACTCTATATCTGGTTATATCACATATGGAGAGGTTATACAAGTAAAGGACCTCTATAGTCTGGTTATATAGCAACATACTGGGGGATTGTATACCATACAAGGACACTCTATAGACTGGTTACGGAGCACATATGGAGGATGTGTATAGCAGTACAGGACATCTATAGTCTGGTTATCACATAGGAGGATGTGTAGACAGTACAGGACAATCGAGAGTCTGGTATGCACATTGGGGGATGTGTATACAGTACAGGCACTCATAGTCTGGTTCTAATCACAATTGAGGATTGTATACAGTACAGGACTATCTATAGTCGGGTTATAGCACATATGGAGATGGTGTATACATTACAGGACACTCTATAGTCTGGTTATCACATATGGGAGGAGTGTATACAGTACAGGACAACTCTTCTATGTCTGGTTTATAGCACATATGGGGGATGTGTATACAGTACAGACACTCATAGTCTGTTTAGCACATATTGAGGATGTTATCAGTACGTAAATCTATAGTCTGGTTATAGCACATAGGAGGATGTGTATCGTACATGACACTCTTTCGTCTGTTTATAGCGACATATGGGGGTAAGTTGATGTGTATACATTACAGGACACCTAGAGCTGTTAATCGCACAGATAGGGGCGGTGTATACATAAAGACACTCATAGTCGGTTATAGCACATACTGGAGGATGTGTATACATTACAGGACACTTCTATAGAGTCCTGGTTATAGCACATATGGGGGATGTTATACATACATGACACTCAATAGTCGTGGATAGAGCACATATGGAGGATGTGGTATACAGTACAGGAACTCTATAGTCTGGTTAGAGCACATTGTGGATGTGTTTACAGTCATGACACTCTATAGTCTGGTTATAAGCAACATATGGGGGATGTGTATACAGTACAGGACACTCTATAGGCTTTTATAGCACATAGGGATGATTGTATACAGTACGGACAGTCTATAGTCGGTTATAACATATGGAGGATGTGTATCCAGTACGGACACTCTATAGCAGTGAATGCGAACCTTTTATAGGCCGCTTTGCCCAAATCAACCAACCCTTCTGATGTTTTGAACAAAGTTCCACACAAAATTAACTAGAATACATGTTTAATTAGAGAAAACATAGCTCAACTTCAATCTTTTGTATTAAATAAAAACACTATCAACTGTACCGCTTTGTGTATAAATGCATATAGCTTATCACCAGGTATATAAAATATATACAGAATATGATATATATATAATAATATATATATCTATTTATATCTCTATATTATTATATAGTGTGTGTGTGTGTATTATAGTAATCAGGTAAAATCGGCCAATGGGACGGATAAATAGAGCCAATAGGGAGTAGGTGGGGCACAAGGGGAGTGAAGGAGAGATGGGAACAGGGAACTGGGCACATATAACACCTACATATACATATACACATCACATACATATACACTCACATACTAATAACACCCACATATGCACATCACAAACCTATAAATATACCATTACAGCCACTAGACATAACCTACACACATTAAATACATCCATATCATTATCATACATATACACCAGATAAACGTCCTTTATTTTCTTGGAGCGAGGTTTGGGAGCTGAGCAGAGGAAGGGGCTACGAGCGGAGGAGAGGGGGCTACGTAGCGTAGAGAAGGGGGGGCTACGGAGCGGAGGAATGGGGGCTCCGGAGCGGAGAGAGTTGGCTACTGAGCGGAGGAGAGGGTGGAGCGGGAGCGGAGGAGAGGGGGGCTACGGTCGGAGGAGAGTGTGGTCTACGGACGGAGGGGAGGGGCGCTAACGATCGGATATAGGGGGGGCTTAGGACGTAGAGGAGGGGGTCTACTGGCGGAGAAGGGGGCTACGAGCTAGGATAGGTTGAGCGGAGCTGGATTAAGGGGGTCTACGGGCGGATGAGAGGGAGCGAGCGAACGACAGAAGCAGAGCAGTGCGGACCAGGACAGAGCAGAGCGGACTAGGTGGTTAGCAGAGCAATAGCAACGCGAAGCATCCAGGAGGGAGCAGCGGACGTACCAGATGTGGACGGGATTGGAGCATATCAGAGGCGAGAAATAGGATTTTGCCAGCGTATCCGGTTCAGCATGGCGGCGGCCCGGCTGCCGTCCCGCGGCGCTCGTAGTATGGGCGGGGATTTCCGGCGCAGCAATAGGCGGACTGCGGTAGGCAAAGCATGGACTCGGGCGCAGGTGCGCCCCTGTTCTAAGGGACGGAATTCTAGTCCGCTCCCTGTCAGTCAGCAATAAATACTACTGCGCATGCGCGAAAACGCTGCAGTTCTGTCCTAGGGATCGTCGCCTAGTTTCCGCCGCTCACATATACTCTTTAACGGGCAGCGGCAGAGTAGGTTTACCGCTACGGTCACGTCCGCGCCACAGAACGCTCGCGTGGCCTTCTGTGCACGCGTGCCTAGTTTCGCATCGCGCTCTATAGTCTTGCCGTGGTGGGAGAGCGCTAGGCCTGATCCTTAATACGCATGACTTACAGTTCACCACTGATTGAAAATGCCGAGCAGAACAACAGCCAGGACCCGGTGCAGTCGGGGAGTAGCTCGTACGAAAGAGAAACCGCAGGGAAGGCTGGGTACCCGATCCACAGGAGGGCGCTATGATAGGAGTGGGAGAAGCGTGCGCGCTCACTAGTGGCCCAGCCTCACTCCCAACGCGTAGGTAGGTTTCCCCTCTATGTTCGAGGTGCCTGGGTAAGAGTGGAGCACAGGAGTGTCAGACACACGACCCCTGCCCATCCCCAGGGACAGATAGGCATCGCGCAGCATTCTCTCTGTCTTTTCCGTACCTCATTAACAATATACGGAGAAATGCATAAGGCCGGTCTCCACAAGCAAGATCTAGGCACCAGGAACGACCTCTAACAGATGCATTTAATCTCTAACCAAGTCTTTAGACGCAGGACGCCTCCTCCTCACAGACACTGACAACTGTCCTGCTGGAAGCTCTTAAACTCTCTGCCTGGTGAACCCGACAAGCAAAAGCACTGGGTGACAGAGGAGCACTCCAGGAGAACCCACACAACTCTAACATCATGGATGCCAACCGAGGACACGCCTAGCCATTTCAGTGTACCGCCGCCGGAGTATTTTCATCCTCCGGCTCCTACACTGCCCGTACTGAGATTGTCCAGCACATTGTAATAATAGATGATCGGAGATCCCCATATACTGCCAGACTGTAAGTACTGGGTAGGATCATGTCACACACCTAGGATTAAAGGCCCTCGAGTGCAATATATTATACATATATGTTTTAAACGAGAAATATCACACATTTTTTGTCAAGGTGACACCTACCCGGGTTAGTTCTCGTTTTTTGGCGAAATTTGAAACACCAACTGAAAGTTCCCCTCACTGATCTAGAGGACAGGTGGCGTCATCCACCGAATTGATTGACTCTGAGAACGGAAAGGCCGCAAGACCATTAAAATGTCGGGGTATACCGGAATAGTGCTAGCGCTCACCTAAACAAAATCATTATTACCTGAACTAGCATAGGACAGGCACACAGAGTTACATTAGCCCGCCTAACCTGCAAAACAAACAACCCATAGCCCAGCAAGGTCTCATTGACAGAGTCTCCCCGCCAAACCCAAACCCAGGACGTCGAAAAAAAAACCCCTCCGATCCGGAATCCCAAGGACCATCCGCTTGAGGTATAAACAAATGTGTTGCGAGCTCCTGTTCCCCCCAATGGACTTCAGTTGACCCCGTAGACGTCCCACGTATAGCGTGGTCCCAAGCAACATGTTTGAATTCATTTAATTTTCTTGATGTATTTTTTTCTTTCACATTTATTGGCCATTCTACGAACGTTCGGCATGCTGGCGCGCTGACTCCTTACCCCCTTATCCTTGTCCAAAGAATGGTATGCTATTGGCACTCACCTCGCCCTAACCATGGCTAGAATGAATACATTTTCAGTGCCCCCCAAATGTTGTGACAATGCAAATCTAATCTAATCCGCGCTAGAAGAAACTCCGTCCATGGACCCCCTGGATATATGCACATATGGGGGATTTTGTATACATTTACCAGGACAACTCTATATTCTGGTTATAGCACATATTGGGGGATGTGTATACAGTACCAGGACCACTCTATATGTCTGTTTTCTGCAGCCATATGGGTTAGATTGTGTATACAGTATCAGGACACTCTATATGTCTGGTTATAGCAACATAGAAGGGGGATGTGTATACAGTACAGGACAATCTATAATCATGTTATAGCACATATGGATGGATGTATAACAGTACAGGACAACTCTCTAGTCCTGGATTATACGCACATATGGAGGATTGTGTGTATACAGTACAGGACAGTCTATAGCTGGTTTATCAGGCACATATGGGGATGTGTAAACAGTACAGGACATCTATGTCTGGTATAGTCACATATGGAGGATGTTATACGTACAGACACTACCCCACTCTATAGTCTGGTTATAGCACAATATGGATGGGTTTATACAGTACAGACACTCTAGCATCTGGTTGAGCACATATGGAGGATGTGTATACAGTACAGGACCAACTCTATAGTCCTGGTTATAGCACATATGTAGGGGTGTGTATACTACAGGACACTCTATAGTCTGGTTATAGCACATATGAGGATGTGTATACAGTACAGGACACTCTATAGTCTGGTTCTCTCACTATGAGGATGTGTATACAGTACAGGACACTCTATAGTCTGGTTATAGGTCACACATAGGGAGGATGTGTCTACAGTACAGGCACTCTAATGTCTGGTTATAGCACATAGGGAGATGTGTTACAGTACGACACCTATAGTCTGGTTATAGCACATATGGGGGATGTGTATACAGTACAGGACACTCTATAGTCGGGTTATAGCACATATGGAGGAGTGTATACAGTACAGGACACTCTATAGTCTGGTTATAGCACATATGGGGGATGTGTATACAGTACAGGACACTCTATAGTCTGGTTATAGCACATATGGGGATGGTATACAGTACACGGACAATCTATAGTCTGGTATAGCACATATGGAGGAGTGTATATCCAGTACAGGACACTCTATAGTCTGGTTTAGCACATATGGGGATGTGTATACAGTACAGGCACTCCTATAGTCTGGTTTATCGCACCTATGGAGGATGTGTATACAGTACAGGACACTCCTATAGTCTGGTTATAGCACATATGGAGGATGTGTATACAGTACAGGACACTCTATAGTATGGTTATAGCACATATGGGGGATGTGTATACAGTACAGGACACTCTATAGTCTGTTATAGCACATATGGAGGATGTGTATACAGTACAGGACACTCTATAGTCTGGTATAGCACATATGAGGATGTGTATACATCGAGGGACACTCTATAGTCCCTGGTTATAGCACATATGGGGGATGTGTATACAGTACGAGGACACTCTATAGTCTCGGTTATAGCACATATGGGGCTGTGTATACAAGGTACACAACAACTAGGACACCATAGTCTGGTTATAGAGCACATATGGAGGATGTGTAATACAGTCATGGCACCCACTCTATATTCTGGTTATAGCACATATGGATGTGTATACAGTACAGGACACTCTCTAGTCTGGTGTTATTAAGTGCCACTATGGCCGGATTGTATAAGCACAGGACAACTATTCTACATGTCTCTATACGCACACATATGGGGATGTATACTACAGTACAGGACACATCTATAGATCTGGTTATAGCACATAGGAGGATGTGTATACGGTACAGAAACACTCCTATAGTCTGTTTTAAGCCATATGGGGATGTGTATACAGTACACAGCGGAAAACTATAGTCGGGTTATAGCACATATGGGGTGTGTATACAGTACAAGGCACCTAATATCGGTTATAGCACATATGAGGATGTGTATACAGTCCAGGACAATCTATATAGTCTGTGTATATAAGCACATAATGCGGTTAGATTGTGGTATTTACAGTACGGACACTCTATAGTCCTGGTATATGCAACATATGGGGGATGTGTATAACAGTACAGGACACCTATAGCTGGTTATAGCACATATGGAGATGTGTATACATACAGACACTCCTATAGTCTGGTTATATTATCACATATGGAGGATGTGTTACAGTACAGGACACTCTATAAGTCTGGGTATATGCACTACTGGAGGATGTGTATACAGTACAGGACACTCTATAGCTCGTTTTAGCAATCGACTATGGTTATACAGTACGGACATCTTGCTGGTTAAGCACAAGAGGATGTAACAGTACAGACCAACTCATATCTATACAACACTGGGATGTATCAGTACACCAGGCCTCTAGTCTGGTTATAGCACATTGGGGGATGTGACAGAAGGACACTTTAGTCTGTTATAATAGGGGGTTACAGTACAGGACCTCTATAGGTTCCCGGTTATAGCACACATATGGATGGATGTGTATGACAGTACAGACAACCATCTGTTCATTTTCCACAATAGGTCTTGTTAATCCTCCACCTATGGAGCGCTGCTGTACATCGTGCAGTACATCCTTATCAACACGTCACCCAATCTAGTATGCTCTTTTGTAACAACACTTTCAAACCTCCTCATCACCTTCCTATTTTTTGATGTCTTGTTTTCTCTTCTACAAGTCCCTCATTCCCGGTTCCAATACTTCGTTCTCTTTATATACCTCCTTCCAGCACATATATTGGAGGATGTTTTTCCTCACCTGCTAAAATCAGGCACAACCATCCTACTCTATACTTGGTTCTTTCTGTTCAGCCTCTCTTCTATTTATTTATTCATCACCTAGTCATGGGGGGATTGTTGTGATCACACAGCTACATTCAGACAGGGACACTCTTATATTAGTGTTCTGGGATATAGCAGCACACTATGGTGGTTGTGTACTCTCTCGTTATAGGACATCCGGACTTGCTCTCCCATCATTACAATTCCTCTGTTATCTACCGACACCCTATAGGGTCGGATGGCCACAGGCATGTGTATACAGTCCCTGAGCGGACAGCCATATACCTCCCTCACACCTGGTTTATCCTTTTCCCTTTCAGTGCAATTTCTGAGGATGTTGTATTACAAGTACAGGACACTCTAAGTCTTGGAAAGAGCACATCTTGAGGATGTGGTATACAGTACCGGCACACTCTCACCTAGTTCTGGTTTATAGCCCATATGGGGACTGTTATTCACTCAGCTACCCAGTGACACCCTCTTTTCCTTTACATTAGTAGTTCTCTGGTTTAGCCATATGGACCTGTATGCCTGTATACAGTTAGGACCTCTAATCTCTACTACGTCTCGGTGTTTATCGCACGATATTGGGGGGACTGTGTATACGCCCAGTACAGGACAACTTGGCTATAGTCCCTTTCGGTTATTAGCACATTAATGCCGGGGACTGTGTATATCAGTTACATCGTGTGATCCCTCCTTGTTTAGAGTCGTAGAGACTCTCTAGTCTGGTTATAGCACATAATGGGGGGATGGTGTAATACAGTAACAGAGAGGACACGCTATATGTTCTGGTTATTCCATCCAAACCATATGAGGATGTGTACTACCAGTACGGACACTTTCACTTCTCTATTAGTCCTCGGTTCCCCTTTTTACTCGAGCACATATGGGAGGCATTAGTATCACTCTATACCAGTACGCTACGGACATCTCTAAGAGTGCTGTATACCGCCTCACAATAATTGCTGAGGATGTGTTATATACAGTCCGTGCTCCATCAATTCTATCTTCCCACTAAGTCCTTGTTATAGAAGCCATCGGAGGATGGTGTTGTAACAGTACAGATTTTACCATACTTACAATCTAATACCGTATCCTGGTTACTAGCCAACATACGACATCATTTCGCTAGGGGTGTGTACATCAACAAGCAGTTACATCAGTGACATTTCACTCCAATTTCGTCCTGCGTTATTTTAGGACCACATTCCCTTGGGGGATGTGTGTTATACAGTACTGGACACTCTATAGTAATAGTCTGGTTAGTCGCCTCCTATAACCCGTTGTTCTAGCACATATCTGGGGAGTGTATTACCATTACCCAGCACTCTCTGTCTCTATTTGCCGTCTTCTGGTTATAGCACACTATAAGTATTGGGGGATTTCGTTAATACTCATTATCAAATGGTCAGTGAGGTACTACACCTTCTTATGCCGATCTGGTTACTCAACGCACATATTGAGGATTGTTATAGCTACAGTACCATGTATCATGTAACACTCTTATAGTTCCACTCTGTTATAGCACAATATCGTGGGTGTGAGGGTGTATAACAGACAGTCTTGGTGCCACCACTTCTTATTACCTTACTCTAACAGAGTTTATTCCGTTCTCGTCTTGGGTTTACTTACACGACATAGCCACTTGGGCGGGGTGATGGCTCTTTTATTTTACTATCTTCACAGTACCGAAAATACACCAGTACACAACATCAAACATCAGTTCTTTTCCTAAGGTTTTCTGCACACGCCTATAGAGTCTGGTTATAATATTAAATCATCAATATAGCACATATGGGCGGGATTTGTATACCGTACTAGTGACACTCTATAAGTCTGGTGGTGTTTACTATAGATATTCGCCATATTGATGAATGTGTATTACAGGTTACAACAAGGACACTCTATATCAATAGTCTGGTTATTCTATGCACATTGGGGGATGTGGTATATCATTACAGGACGACACTCTAATTATTCTGGTTTATCCAGCACTATGGAGGATGTGTTACAAGTACAGTACAAATCTATAGTCTGGGTTATGAATGGCACATTATCGGACTGGATGTGTATACTACATGCTACAAAGGGGACAATCTATAGCTTCTGGTTATAAGTATGTCCTACATATGTGAGGATGTGGTAGTCAACGTACAAACATGACAACTCCTATAGTAGTTTGGTTATACGCACATATGGGTTGCGATGTGTTATACATACAACAATGACAACTCTATAGAGTCTCCTGGTTATCTACATATACTACATATGTAGCTCGTGGGTATACAGACCAGTACAGGAACCACTTGTACTTACTCTTACATAGTCTGGTTACAGCACATATTGTGGGATTGTCACAGTACATCAGTACACAATTGCCCTCGTACTCTAATAACGCTAAAAATCGCCCACGTCGGGTTTATCAGCACAGTATTGGGGTGACTGTTGTTATTACCATTACAGCCTTGTATCCGAGCCTTCCTACTACGTCCCTGGTTCTACATAAAGCACATATGGAGGATGTTTATCCCAACATAGTACCCAATCTACACGGACACTTCTAACTTATTGTCTTGTTAATCCACCCATAAAAGCCCATAGCCACATACTGGGGGATTTTTTCTATAGTCTGGTTATAGCACATATGGGGGATGTGTATACAGTACAGGACACTCTATAGTCTGGTTATAGCACATATGGGGGATGTGTATACAGTACAGGACACTCTATAGTCTGGTTATAGCACATATGGAGGATGTGTATACAGTACAGGACACTCTATAGTCTGGTTATAGCACATATGGAGGATGTGTATACAGTACAGGACAGTCTATAGTCTGGTTATAGCACATATGGAGGATGTGTATACAGTACAGGACACTCTATAGCAGTGATGGCGAACCTTTTAGAGGCCGAGTGCCCAAAATGCAACCCAAACCCTTCTGAATTGAAACAAAGTGCCACCACAAAAATGTAACTAGAATAACAAGGGTTTAATTAAGAAAACATAGCTCAAACGTTACAATCTTTTGTATTACAATAAAAACACTATCAACAGTGTACCGCTTTGTAGTATAAAATGCATATAGCTTATCACCATGTAGTATAAAATATATACAGAATATATATATATATATATATATATATATATATATATATATTTATATATATATATGTGTGTGTGTGTATATATATGTATACACATATAAACACCTACATATACATATACACATCACATACATATACACATCACATACATATACACCCACATATGCACATCACAAACCTATACATATACACATTACATACACATAGACATAACATACACACATTACATACATACACACATTACATACATATACACAGATAAACTTACTTTATTTTCTTGGAGCGGAGGTTGGGGAGCTGAGCGGAGGAGAGGGGGGCTACGGAGCGGAGGAGAGGGGGGCTACGGAGCGGAGGAGAGGGGGGCTACAGAGCGGAGGAGAGGGTGGAGCGGAGCGGAGGAGAGGGGGGCTACGGAGCGGAGGAGAGGGGGGAGCGGAGCGGAACGGGACAGAGTAAGCAGAGCAGTGCGGACCAGGACAGAGCAGAGCGGACAGGGAGGGAGCAGAGCAGAGCAGCGCGAAGCAGTCCAGGAGGGAGCAGAGCGGAGCGGACCAGAGTGGACCGGGAGGGAGCAGAGCAGAGCGAGAAAGAGGATTTGCCAGCCGGTATCCATGGGGTGTCAGCCATGGCGGCGGCACAGGCTGGCCGGCACGCGGGCGCTCGTAGTATGGGCGGGGATTTCCGGCGCAGCATAGGCGGACTGGCGGGAGGCAGCATGGACGGCGGGGCGCAGGTGCGCCCCTGGTTCTAAGGGAGCGGAAATTCAGTCAGCGCTCCCTGTCAGTCAGCAATAAATACTGCGCATGCGCGAAAACTCTGCAGTTCTGTCTATGGAGCGGCGCCTAGTTCCGCCGCTCACATAGACAAACTTTTACGGGCAGCGGGCAGAGGTTTACCGGCGACGGTACGCGAGCCAACAGAAACGGCTTCGCGTGCCGTCTGTGGCACGCGTGCCATAGGTTCGCCATCGCTGCTCTATAGTCTGGCCGTGTGAGGAGAGCGCTAGGGCCTGATCCATTATACCGCATTGACTTACAGTTCACCACGGAGGGAAAATGCCGAGCAGAACAACAGGCTCAGGCCCGGGGCAGCGGGGAGGAAGCGCGGTACGAAAGAGACCGCAGGAAAGGCGGGGGACACCATGCGGCACAGATGGCGCTAGGAGAGGAGGGGGAGAAGCCGTGCAGCGCTCACTAGTGGCCCAGGCCGGCACTCCCAACGCGGAGGTAAGGTGTCCCCTCTATGTTCTGAGGTGCCTGGTAGATGGAGCACAGGAGTGTCAGACACACGGACCCCGGCACCATCCCCAGGGACAGGAGAGGCAGCGCGCAGCAGTACCTCATTACATATACGGAGAATTCATAGAGGACGTTCTCCTACAAGCAGAGATCTAAGCACCAGGACGACTCTCTAACAGATGCATTTATCTCTACCAAGGCTGGAGACGCAGGACATTCCTCCTCACAAGACACTGACAAACTGGTGCCTGCTGGAAGCTCTGAGAAGCTCTCTGCACTGGTGAGACCCCTACAAGCAAAAGCACTGGGTGACAGAGGAGCCCACTCCGAGGAGAAGCCCACAACAACAATCTACAGCAGTGATGGCCAACCTATGACACGCCTAGCCATTTACAGTGACACGCGGCCGCCGGAGAGTTAAGGTTCATCCTCGGCTCCTACACGGCCCGGTACAGAGATTGTCCAGCACATTGTAATAAATAGATGATCTGGAGAATCCCCATATACTGCCAGACTGTAGTACATGGTAGGATCAATCACACAACCTAGGATTAAAGTACCCTAGAAGTGAAATAATTATACATATATGTTATTTAAACTATAAATATCACACATTTTTTTGTCAAGGTGACACACGACCCGGGTTATGCTCGTTTTTTGGCGAAATTTGAAACACCAAGCTGAAAGGTTGCCCATCACTGATCTAGAGGACACGGTGGCGTCATTCCAAGCGAAATTGATTGACTCTGAGGAACGGGAAAGGCGCAAGAACATAAAATGTCGGGGTATACCGGAAATAGTGCCTAGCGCTCACCTAAAGACAAAATCATTATTACCTGAACTAGCAGAGGACAGGGCACACAGAGTACCCAAGCCGCCTAACCTGGCAAAACAACACCATAGCCAGCAAGTCCATTGACAAGAA
Source organism: Engystomops pustulosus (assembly GCA_019512145.1). Taxonomy (NCBI): domain Eukaryota; kingdom Metazoa; phylum Chordata; class Amphibia; order Anura; family Leptodactylidae; genus Engystomops; species Engystomops pustulosus. The sequence continues at coordinate 65,429 of WNYA01000407.1, forward strand.
GTCTCCCCGACAAACCCAGGACGTCAGAACCTCATGGATCCGGAATCCCAAAGGACAATCCTCTGGAGGTATGAACAGAAGGGTGTGCGCCGCTCCTGTGCCCCCACTGGGACTGGTGACCCCTTAGAAGTACCACGTATAGCGTGGGTACCAAGAAACATGTTTGAATTCATTTTAAATGTTCTTGATGTATTTTTTCTTTCAAATGTATTGGCCATTCTAAGACGTCGGCATGCTGGAGCTCTGGAACGCACTTACCCCCTTATCCTTGTATAAAATATATGGTATGGCTATTGGCACCACCTCGACCCATAACCATGGGAGTATTATCCCTTATTGTAAAAGGGATGAACCGCCTTGTGGAGAGAAGCACTTAAAGAAAAATCATCCAAGAGACACACGTATGCTCGGCGAACGCCCACCGAAATCATCCCACGCTTTATTCCCGCAGATTATCGTGTCTTCCTTTCCAAAGATAAAGAGAGGGGCTCTAATAGCCTTTAAACCAGCCCTAGCAGTACCAGTTACTCCTACTGATAATAACTCTGGTATGTCCTATTAATAATGTCACTTACAGCATTGGCAACCTAAACGCCCCATATAGCGGCCAGAATGTAACGAGTAAAATTCAGGGGTTCCCTGCTCATTTGTGGCCACTTTAATGCTGTTCATCTTCCTGGTCAGGACACAACTTCAGGCAGATCAATCAGATCCACTTCCCTCAATGTAAACGAGCTGTATGATATATGGCGGGTTCAGCATTCCTCTGAAAGGGACACAAATCATATTCCCGTATAGATATGATTTTAGGGGATAAGTCTCTATTGGGAATAACGACCTGTCCTCATCCCCGATCCATTCAGCTAACATAGAACTAGCGCTCCGAGAATTCGTTATGTTTTCTGATAATGGGGAGGCAGATAGTTTCTCAATATGGATTGCTCATAAAGGATACATGCAAGACGATCCAACCAAACTCAATCGCAAAGTAAAGAAGGCAAGAGCGGAAGAGATCAATGACGCCCCTTCTAGGATACAACGGGGACCCAAACAGTAATAGACTCCCTAAACAAAGAAAGGGACCAGCGGAGGAACGTGCTGCTCCACAATTATGCAAGGACCAGAAAGCGGGCGCTCTACTAGCCAACAAACCTAAAGAGAGACTACTCAAATACCCAAAATACCTCCTGTATTACACCCGAACACAAGTAATGCCCCCAAGGGAGGGGCACAGGAACACAAGTAATGCCCCCAAGGGAGGGGCACAGGGACACAAGTTATGCCCCCAAGGAGGGGCACAGGGACACAAGTAATGCCCCCAAGGGAGGGGCACAGGAACAAAAGTAATGCCCCCAGGGGAGGGGCACAGGAACACAAGTAATGCCCCCAAGGGAGGGGCACAGGGACACAAGTAGTGCCCCCAAGGGAGATAGCCAACGCATTTCTGGCGTATTATGCAGAACTATACAATCTTAATAAAGATTCTTCAATATGTGCCCCATCCTCGGAACAAATCCGACACTTCCTCGATAATCTCCCTCTCCCCAAAATGTCACCACATGATCTTGCTAAGCTTAACCCCCCTATCAAAGAAAAAGAAATTCCTAACACAATCAAGAGCATCCAAGCAAATAAAGCCCCTGGAGCAGACGCCTCCCCGGACTATATTACTCACATTCTTACTCCGTACCTAAGCAAAGTGTTTGAAACGCCGGCACAGACGGGAGATTTCCAGAAGAAATGTTATCAGCACTCCCTAAACCGGGGAAACGGCGGATACACCGCGTAACTTCCGACCTATCTCTTTATTAAATGAGGACGTAAAGCTTTATGCAAAAATATTAGCCAACAATTGTACCAGGTATTATATCTTGTGACTAATCCGGAGTCACCCCGGGCAGGCAAGCCTCTGATAACACCACAAAACTGAGAAACATTAACAAAATCCCTGCGACCTTCCTTACAGTAGATGGCGAGAAGGCGTTTGACTGGGTGAATTGGGAATCCGTTTTTCAGGCATTGGCCTAGAAGGACACACATTGATGGCTATCACTTTACTCGTGAGGATTTGTCAATGGAACGTTGTCCCAATCATTCACCCTGTGGAACGGCACTAGACGAGGCTGCCCCTTGTCCCCTATAAGTTGTGTTCTCAGAATTGAACCCCTGGCAGAGGTTATCAGGAACAATAAAAACATTTCAGGAATAGAAATGGGGAAAGAAGAGAACAAAATAACTGTCTAACATCTACAAACCCAGAAACATCCCTCCTACACATTCTTCACCTTTTAGGCTACATTCACACTACTGTATGGAGGACGCACATACGGCCAATATACGTCCTCCATAGACAGCAATGGGCGCACGGCCCCCTACAGCACACATGCGGCACCGTACCGCTCTGTACCCGGGAAAAAGATAGGACCTGTCCTATCTTTTGCCTTAATACGGCCCCGTGCGCCGTTACTTCCTATGGAGAGGGGCGGGGGTCAGCTGCGATCACCTCCTCCTCCTCTCCCCGTGCACTGCCGTTGCCGGCTACGGTACAGTACGGGCGGGCAACGGCAGTGTGAATATAGCCTTAAACTCATTTGGCAAAATCTCCTACTACAAGGTAAATAAGAACAAATCCCAAATTCTTCCATTCAACATAAAACCTACAACACTACACAAACTAAAGAGATTACCCAGTGCACTGGCAGGAGAACACATCACATATTTACCTATGGAGTTGGCATCCCCGACGGGCGACTTGTATGAACACAACTATATCCCAATGTTAGACAAAGTAGGGAAATAATTGACAAAATATGCAAAAGGAATCCTGGAGCGGCGTATAAAATGATGACCCTCCCCAAACTTCTCGATCTCTCAGGACCCTCCCTATTCCAGGAAAGCAAGATACCAATCCCAGGGTCTCCCTTCACACTCTAACTAAGCCCAAAACCATTGGGGGATCGGGTGGACCAGAAAGAAAGGACTACTACACAGCAGCAATATTAGACCAATCAAAAAACTGCTGGGGGGACTCCGATAACAACAAATGGACATCAATAGAACAGCACTACAATAAAGGAGTCCCAATGAGAATAATTAACATTTTATGGAGATACAAACACCTACCCCCCCCCCCCCCCCCCCCGCTAGTAAGAGTCAACTAAAAGTGCGTATATCACAACACAAGTCACAGAGCGGGACTATTTGACTTGTGATATGCGCATTTTTAATGGACTCCGGTGAGTATGATGAACTGAAATACATTTTATCTTTGTTGGAAGGTACCACACAATCTGCCGGCATATTTTCTTCCAGCTACAATATAAGGAGCATGATGAGAGTGCGAGTCTGAACAGTGACAGACTCTCAGCAGGGGAAACTGAGGATCGGTGCCGTTCACCGGTGGCTAAAGAGGGAGAAGAGTAATACTGGGAGCTCCGGTCAGAGGGAAATCATTGATAAAAAGAGGCAAACTGGATCCCTTTACCAAACTATCTAAATATCTAGCAATTCCTCCAGTGGAAGTAATTAACTTCCTCAAAATCCGTAACTAAAATAAACGAAACAAACTTTTATCCGTAAGTGAAAAGGTGCAGAAACCTGGAGAAAAAGGGAATAACTTTCTTCTATAATTGTCTAGAACATAAGACCACAATGGGGAAAAGACCTGGACTCCACACACTCATCAACCCTAACAATGAGCCATTACACATTCCGTAGCGTCTCCCACATAGACGCAATAACAAAAACCCACATGAGGTGGTACTTCCCCCCTGCCAGACTAAGTCAAATATTTCCCTCTTCTCCCCGGGGATGCTGGCGTATCTGCGGACAGAAGGGGACCCTGATACACACTTTATGGTCATGTCCTAAGATCCAAGGATTATGGAGACAATCTTTTGGCTTCAGCATAGACCGCGTACAGTAGCCTTCTCCCCCGCTACACCTTTGCTTCTAATGAACTTAAAAGAAATGCCCCCTAAGGATAGGACCATATCTGCCCACATACTCACAAGACATTGGAAGGAACCAGCATGCCCAGGGTAACAAGATGTGTGGGTATGAAGAAGTTATTGCCACTCAAACAAACAATTTAAAAGAGCTCCAAACACAATGGGATAAGTGGACACAGTCCATAATACCGAGAATGACACCCAACACACAAATACTTTCGGCCCTGTTATATGTTTATTGGTTTAAAGGGTTTACGAATATTACAATATATGTTATAACTTAGACCCTCGTACGCCCCCTGGGGCCAATTGAGGAAAAAGCCGTCTTACCGGCCCCCGGCCCGTGACATAAGGACCTGAGAGGGTTCCCAGTAGGAATGAAACAAATGGACAATGGGCAAGAAAACTGTGATCTGTAAATCCTTGCTGTACTACAAGCATTGCTCATGTGTTATAAATGTATGGTGGCCCATTGGGCTGGAAATTTGTCATGTCAGTACCTTGTTATATTTTGAAAACTCAATAAAATGTATTTTAAAAAAAAAAAAAAAACATCCTCCAATTTATTAGAGGAGAACTGGCGGCAAAGACTGAACTCCAGAAAAGGATCCAAAAACAGGGTGTATACTATTACAACAGAAGAATGGAGATCAGCCTGCCGCAAGGAATCATGGGTAATTCGGGTAAGAAACCTGCCCAATCATCCAAATTATCAGACACAAAACAACAAAGGAAATGTTCAACATCCAGAATTTTCCTCTCAGTGTTTGTGTTGGACTCAGGATGGTACCCGGAGGAAAAGGACAATTTTATTCCCTACCTGCCACAAAACGCCCCCCAAAAAAGAAGCTGCACACTGGGAACCCCTGTTGGAGACGAGGTCCTCTGGAGCACCATGCAGAAGGAGCACATTTTTAACAAATTCCTTAGCCAAGATTTTTTCTGTGGGCAACTTAGGAAAAAGAATCAGGTGACACATTTTGGTATATGGACCCACAATGACCCAAATCACAGTGTTACCTTCCTTAGATCTGGCACAGACCGCACATTTAGTAACGTGCACCGCCACCTCCGCTCCAGACCCAGACCACCAGAAATTCCTAATAACTGACCTCTAAGTCTCTGCATCCCCAAGAAGTCCTGGCAATCTGGAGTCATGACATGACCCCTCAGGGCCATCTTAACAAACAATTTACCCCGGGGAGTTCCCCCAGGGGCTCTGTCCTGAGCCTTCAGAATCAGACCCTCAGCGCTGCCAACACTACTCCCCTTTTCAGCACAAATTCAGGTTTATCAGATTCATAATTGAGACTTACACTTCTAGACAGAGCATCCGTCCTGACATTTTTGGTGCTGAACTGGATGTCTAGCCATATCCAAAAAAGGTCTCCAGTGCTGCACTTTCATAGGTAACAACTCTCCATCACCAATGTCATAGTTGGATTCAGCTGGACAAAACTTCTTTGAGAAGAGGCACACGGATGAAGCTGCCCCTACTTCTCCTGTGACAGTTAACAGTAAGGGCAACTGCTCATCCAGAGCCGAGCTGAAGAGTCTTCAGAGTTTCAAAAACCTCCACTGCTTTCAGAGGCCACGGCTTGAGGTCAGCTCCTTCGTAGTCAGATCAGTTATAGGTTTAGCAAGCACAGAAAAATTCTCCATGAATTTCCTATAATAATTGGCAAAGCCCAAAAACCTCTGTAATGCTTTCAAGGTCTCAGGCCTGGGCCACTCCATGACAGCATTGACCTTCTCTTGGGCCATTGTGAGCCCCAAAGATATAAAATATTCCCAGAATGACAATTCTCTGGCTAAGCCTACAAGGTGATCTCTCTGAGGACCTCTCTTACCTTTGCCCGATGAGATGAGATGTCTTTGGAGTAAATCAAGATAAACCAGAATGGGGTGTGTGGTTTGGCCGCTGCAGGAAATGGCCGCATTAGAGAGGAGCTCCGTCTCACCAGCTATTTACCCCTGACACAACGGACTGAGTAAGCCCAAAACATGCCAGGAACATCACTGAACATGGCAGGCTGAAAGCGGAACGGTTGAGGAACCGGCAACAAGCTGATAAGACAGTATGAAGCGCCAAGACCGGCAAGATGATGGCGCGTCTCCGTCACTATCCAGCTCCGGGACCCGAAGCTCCGTGCAGCACCAATGAGGCAAAAATCTGAAGCTGCCGAAAGAAACTGCAGGAATGGGTAGGCTCCCAGAACAAAGCACCTCCGCTTCCCCCTCTCCGATCCCCAGTAACTGGGAAGACTCAACTGCACAGTGCTCACCCAATATGGCGCCATCCCTGCCATTAATCCAAGAGGAGTACAGCATGCCACCGCTGTCCCCCCAGCTACAGGAGAATCCAAACTCCTCATCTAGCCACCAGCAGAGGGTGGCAAACCCCACAGGCTCTCCCTCCACAAGCCCTGCTATGGCAATGCACAAGGAAGTGCCTCTTCATGTTCTCTGACAGGTCGGACGAATTTGCAAAGTTTCAGACTTCCAATAAGTCTCAGAAGACATGCTGGAGGCCATGCTAGAAGCTTTTAGGACCTCTCTTCATAGAGATTTATCATGACTTATCTCCCCACTACAAGCATCAGTAAACAAAATAGGAGACAGAGCCCCCCCATACAGAATGTAAGATGGAAGAAGTTACTGCTGCTCACTACTGCTTCCCGCAGTTCCAAACAGCCAATGAAGTGTAGTTTTAAAACAGCGCTGAGAGCAGCATCTCTTAAATTGCCTGGGACTGCAGGAAGATTTGGTGGATTTGGTCCTGTTTGATGATCTGTCATGGGCCTGAGTCAATGGCCTGAGTGCCCACAGAAAGGGCTCTGGGTGCCACCTCTGGCACCCGTGCCACAGGTTCGCCACCACTGATCTAGTGGATTCCCAGCAGGCACTAGAGGAAAACATACAAGTCATACAAGCTAATAGACTCTGAGGATAGGGACAGACCAAATAAGATTAAAATCAGAGGAATATCAGAGCTGGTACCAGGACACTTACTTCCCTCATATGTCCAGCAATTGCCCAAAACCTTACTTCCAGAATTAAATGAGTATGAGCTCAGTATTGACAGAGTCCCTAAGCCTCCGAACCTTCCAGAATCAATACCAAGGGACACTCTCGCCCGCTTTACCTTTTTTCCTGTAAAGGAACAACTTCTCCCACAGTCCAGGAAGCTTTAAACCTTCTCCATATGAAGAGATTGAATTATTCATGGATCTCTCTACAGCCACGTTGCAGGCTCGGAGGGCCCTGGCACCAATAACCACCATTCTACACAAGCAGGAGACAACGTACAAATCCCGTACACAAAAATCCTGATACGAAGAGACAACACCATGCATGTGGAGAAAACAATAGAAGAAGGTCTCTCACTCCTGGAATCCTGGCAAATCCCCACAGATAACCAGACCCCAATCCCGGCTAAAGGCACGAGATGACCCGAGAATGGCGCACTACTGGGGACTCTTATCTATCAATGTCAGGAGGTAATGTATTAGTAATGACAAAATGTTATACTCTCCATGTTTACCCCTTATGATACTGCACCTATAGTGATCTGTACACATGGTGCACTCGTTGATTCTTTAAGTGACGTCGCCATGACGATACTACTTAGGTTTTGTTCTAAAAGTTTACTTAACATGTTCATACCTGTGAATAGTGACGTTTACAACCTATCCATCCCAGCCCACCCTACCAGGGTACACTGGAGGAGACGCAGTCAGCCTAAAATACCCCACCCTAAATCCTCACATATTATCTGTTCCACCTTTGCTAAAAAACAAAGAGGTTCTGATAGCATTTAACTCTTCCCTAGCAGTCCAAATAGATAAATTATCGGCCCAGATAGTCGGTACATAATTCTAATCTGCACAACCTGCAATATACCATAGCCACAATGTATTGCCCTAATGAGAAACGAGGCTCATTCACTATAAAAGTGCTTAAATGACTGGCTAAGGAAAAGAGGGCTCCCTGATTCTATCAACGTAATAAATGACCCCTCCATAGACACTACGGCACAGGCAAAGGTCAAGCATAAATCTCTATATGAGTTATACGGAAGGAGATTACAACACGCAGGAGAAAGGGCCTGCTCCTTCTTCTCAGCGAGACATAAGTCATATTCTTGGATAGACGTTTTCATTACAGACCGGTCCTTATTACACACACATCGGGGACAGGATGGTCAGACCGTGCTCCGGTAGCTATGGTATGGTCAGACGGTGCTCCGGTAGCTATGGTATGGTCAGACGGTGCTCCGGTAGCTATGGTGCGGTCAGACGGTGCTCCGGTAGCTATGGTGCGGTCAGACGGTATAGGAAACAAATACAAATGTAATGTAACAGAGCACAACATTTGTATGGAACAACAGGAGTGAGGTCCCTGCTCGCCAGAGCTTACGGTTTATGAAGATGATGGGGTAACACGAGGTAAAAGAATATTTAATGGTCAAGCCATTCTTCTTAGGGAATAGAAAAAAATATAATAAATGGAATTGCTGTCGCTTGAAACACTCAGCCGTCATCTTATATACCAGGTCCAGGGTGAATGGGACTGCCCTGTATGTGGCAGTCCAAAAAAGTTTTCAAACCAGAGGAGCAGGTAGGTGGCCCTCCAGAAAAATGGAATAGATTGAGTGCCTGTATGTGGCAGTCCAAAAAAGTTTTCAAACCAGAGGAGCAGGTATGCCCTCTGCCCCCCTCTTTCTTATCCTATCCATAGAACCTTTAGCTGAACTGATAAGATCTGACCCTGACATCACTGGCAAAACTCCGACGATATCATTCTTATGTCCGCCAACCCCCAGACCTCCTTATCCGCCATTTTCACTGAAATCCAAGAGTACGGTGAGGAATCACATTATAAAATCACAAGTCCCATCCAAACAACTACCACAACTTACAAAGCTAAACCCATTAGACTGGCAAGACACCTCCATCACGTACTTGGGAGCACAACTGACGACTCCCACATCCAAACTCTTCACCTGCAATTTCCCTCCATTACTATCCAACATAGAGAAAGAACTAGAAGCTTATACAGAAGGGATCCTCTCATGGCATGGAAGGATAGCAACTTATAAAAGGAGCATCTTACCTCGGATCAGGGTCCCTAAGACCTTCTTCACATCCGCCAATGCTGAACTGGCAGAATAATCACCAGGGTCGCCTTGGGTACTCTTACTAGACATAGGGAGCGGAGGATTGGGAGTGCCGGATCTGACTACTAAATCTCCGCACTGCTGGATCAATTGTCACACTGCTGGAGAGGCTCCACAGACAAAGCCTGGGTGGAACTGGAAAGGACACTCAATAGGAAAAGGTCATTAAAAAGCAGATATCCAGCAGCGACATGGCCCGTGTTCTCAATGTGGTGCAACAGAGAAATGTGTCCCCGTGTTCTAAAAAGTAAACAAACCGGAAACTAGTACACTAAATGCATGCACAAAACGGGGGATGGTATAAAAACCTACATTGCAAATAAATAGATTACAAAAGTGGCATCTATAAAATCATATGTATAAAAAAGGCACAAAATTGTATAGAGTAGACATGAGAAAATATACCTGCAAAAAAGGGGGGAATGGACATAGAAAGGTTGTACAGTGAAAATAGTGTAAGATAAAAATCAGTGTATGTGACACACAATATTGTATAAAAAATGAATAAATGAATATTAAATAGTAAACTAACCTATAGCATGTAATATACTTAAAATACTATAGAACATATAATCTATCACCCCACCAATCAACACATACATACTATCATGGGCCCACGCATCATACATTCAACCAAACAACCACCATGTGCAGAATGAACAACAATGGGGGTCATTTACTAAGGGCCCGATTCGCGTTTTCCAGACGTGTTACCTGAATATTTCCGATTTGCGCCGATTTTCCCTGAATTCCCCCGGGATTTTGGCGCACGCGATCGGTTTGTGGCGCATTGGCGCCGGCATGCACGCGACGGAAATCGGGGGGCGTGGCCAAACGGTAACCTGATGGATTTAGAAAAACCGCCGCATTTAAAAAAAAAAAAAAATGGTCGCACGGGCCATACTCACATGCACCACGATGAAGGCGATGAACTCTGGGGCACCTCGGCGGACTACGGCGCAGCAGCGCCACCTGGTGGACATCGGGCGCAGGACCTTCATGAATCGCCGGAAGACCCGAACGCTCGTCAGAGAAGCCGCCGCTGGAACGCGAATGGACCGGGTAAGTAAATCTGCCCCATTATGTGGGATTAGATGACGTCAATATAAACTAAGCGAGTGGTTGCATGGACTATGTGCCCATAAAGTGCAAGTGCGTGTGCAACAATTTAAATGCTAAATTGTACTACAGTGAAGTAAAATGGATGGATGAGGGCGAAATAGTCAATGCCAGGTAGGATACCCACCCATGGTATGATGCTCATAGGGATCAACAGGATATAAAAAGCGGACGAGACCTTCAAGAACATTATTCAAATCGGAGATGAAATATAATATACATGGATACTTATAGTATATACGGTATCAATAAAAAGGTATATTTGAGTCCAGAGTGCGCAATGAGATACAATAGCGCATGGAAGGGAGGAGCCAGCCACGGAGGGCCAGCAGGAGAGGGAGAGAGTCCACAAAAGAACGACTATGGTGGTCGGGAGCAGGTAGAGCCTGGTGGATTCCGTGCTAAACGAAGCAAACTGATGGGATGAATCCATTTCTGGGATGGCTGTTCAGGAATGCACTAAATAGGTGGGTGTCCAGAAGAATTTTGGAGGAATCTAAAAGAATCTAAGAATGAGAAGGGTAAGTACACAAGAACTTGTTTTTGTGGCCATGGTGGATGTCATGTGAGTGGAAAGTATACTCACCTGAATGGATTCATATATTATACAGGTGCTCGCAGAAGAGTGGAAATGATGTGTGATTCAAGTGAGGGTGATGGCCCAGTGAGAAAACAAACGTGACATGGATACCTACCTGCCCTGACTTATCATGTTGTAGTGAATGAAAGTGAGAAGGCTCCCTAACCCAAGTGAACCCCATGAACAAAAAGTGAGAGAAGAGGCCAGCACCAAACTGAAAAGGAGGAAAAGAAGAGGCCCATGCAGCGTGAAAACAAACCACAAAAGTGCTGGAATAGAAACTGAAACATGTGCAGGGGTTGTAAAGAATTGTGTACCTACCGTTTGTAAAAGCCCGTAAAGAATAAATCCTCATTCATCCCCCGAGGGGCCTTGCAGACCAGGCGATAAATCCATTTTGATTCTGCCCGTAGAAGGGCCGGTATAACATCTCCACCTCGGATAGTTGTTTGTATTTTCTCAAGTCCAACCACCTGAAGACCACGTGGACAACCCCGGTGTCGAGACAGGAAATGTTTTGCCACTGTTGTTAGAGTCTTCCCTTGTCTGGAGTCTTGGTCTGCATTCATAATGGTGGAAACGTGTTTTTGGACCCGCTTCCTCAGTTCTTGTGTCGTTTGGCCCACGTATAACAACTGACACGGGCATTGTAAGCAGTAAACTACATTTCTGGAGCGGCAGTTAATGTAGGAGTATAGTCCATGTTGTTCCTGATTGGAAGGATTGAGAAAATTCTGGCCTCGCAAAATTAGAGGACACACATGACAATCCCCGCAAGGGTATGTTCCCAATAGACGTTGGCCATGTCCCAGCGGTGTAGAAGGTCTCTTAAAGTGGCTACGTGTCAAAGAATCACGAAGATTTTTCGCCCTCCTGGCTACCATACGTGGCTTGTCAGGAATTTGGGGTAACAGTCTGCTATCACTCTTAAGAATCACCCAATTTTTTAGGAGTAGGTTGTACACGTCATGCCATTGGTATTGGTACACCGGTTTACCATCTGTATGTTTAATCTTTGGTTGGAGCGTGGTAGATCTTTCTGTTGCCCGTGCTCTCTGGTGGGCCTTCAATATCACCTTACGGGGATAACCCCGATCCTTAAATCTCTGTGTCAGTTCCCTGGAATGGCTGGCAAATTGCTCCTGTTCACTACAGTTCCTTTTTATCCTCAAGAATTGCCCTACTGGAATGGCATTCCTCATATGTTGGGGGTGGAAGCTCGAATAATGCAGAAGACTATTGGTGGCCGTTTCCTTGCGATACAGTGTAGTATGAATTTTACCTTCCCAGACTGAGTTCCGCAAGTCCAAGAAGTCCACAGTTGACACTGATGTTACTGGCGTGAGTCTGATCTGCCATGGGTTGCTGTTTAAGTCCTTTACAAAGTTCTGCAGGTCCTCAAAGGGGCCCTTCCAAAAAAAGAGAATATCGTCTATAAAGCGAAACCACCCCAAAACATGCTCCCTAAAGGCCGACGATGGGTACACGGCGTTCCCCTCCCACCAACCCAAAAAAAGGTTTGCGTAGGAGGGGGCACACCGCGCACCCATCGCCGTGCCCAAAATCTGACGATAGAACACCCTATCAAAGATGAAAAAGTTGTGTTTTAAGACGAAGCTGAGTATTTCAATCAGAAACCCATTATGTTGGGCATCAGCACCATCCATATTCTGCAAGAAGAAGTTTACTGCCTCCAATCCCACCTGATGAATGATGTTTGTATATGATTCAACGTCCATTGAGACGATCCATAGATTCTCGGTAGGGAGGCTCAGTTCCTTGATTCGTGTAATAGGATGTGATGAATACTGTATGTATGATGGAAGCTTCATGACAAGAGTCGATATATACACAAGCCCTCTCACACAACCCACCAATGCCCGCCACAATGGGCCTACCTGGTGGGTTGTCCCAGGACTTGTGCACTTTCGGAAGCATATAAAACGTGGGGGTAACAGGGGTCTTGACTGTCATATACGTTTTTTCCTTTTTGGTGATAATCCCCTGATGTAATGCAGAGTCCAGAAGTTGGTCCATTTTCTTCTTGAAGACATCAGTGGGGTCCGCCGGTAGAATCGCATGATATGTGCGGTTAGACAGCTGTCTTTTTGCTTCACCAATGTAGGAGTCAATTGGCCAAAGGACGATGTTCCCGCCTTTGTCCGCCTCCTTAATTGTAAAAATGTTGTTCTTTTGTAGCTCAAGTAGGGTGCGTCGTTCGTCACGGGACAAATTTTCATGTCTGTTGGGGTCAAGGCATAGAGATTGAATATCTTGTACCATACAATCAAAAAATATTTGAATGGCTGGAAAAAGTTTCAATTTTGGCGTAGCTTGTGAGGAGTTCCTTAAGGTGAAGGGTCTCCTACCTGATACATTCTCATTTTCTTGCAGCAAATCCAACAGATCAGAAAACACTTGCCGGTCCGTTTCTGGCATAACATCAATCAGGGAAGGTTGGTGATATAGTAGCTTAAAAGAGAGTTGTCCACAATACAAGTATATGTCTTTAGTCAGCAAAAACTTGTCCAACCTTTGCATAGGGGAAAAGTTCAACCCTTTAGACAGTAGCTTACCTTCAGCTTCAGATAGGGGATAAGAGGATAGGTTAATAACCTGTAAGTTAGACTCACCATTCGTCCTGCTCAATTCCTCCTGCATTGTCTCCCCCGCTTGTGTGTTGGAGACCAATCCCTGTATTTGGGCCCCCTCTTGCGTAGATTGGGCGGTCCGTTGGTGTCCCCTCCTGATTCGCCTTCTTGGTCGCTGGTGTCTGTAGATAAAAAACCACTGGACGCTACCTCGTTAGCTGCCAAGTTGTTATTATGCGCTGGAAAGGAAGCGTCTTCCTTTATAAATGGACGCACCACACCATACAGATACCCCTGCGGAAGCCCCAGCAGGTGGCGATACGCGTGGGGCGGTTATCCCCAGCTCCCTCTTGTGCGTATGTTTGCCGCACAGGTAATACTTGCTTATGTCTTGATTTAGGTGCGCAGTGTGGTACATCTATTTATTGACTTTTGCTTGCATACACTCAGGCTCTATACCCCCTTTTTTCTTGTGACTTTTTTGCAATCCGCTTACATTATATATTGGTAAAGCATTTTCCTTAGCCCAATGTGTAATCCCCTATAGGATAATATTGTTGTATCTCTTTTTGTGTTACATAAGGCTTTAGTCTCCAGGGGGGTGAGCTGGTGGTCCCAGGATCACTATCACTATCACATGTTTGGTTTCCTGTGGTAAGATTATTCGTGATTGTTCACATTTTTTAATGGTTTATTCTCTTCTTGTGTTGTGGTGTTTTTTTGATTATATGAATAAAGAATGTATTGTCTTGGTCACTTGGTCTCCGTGCCCCTGCTCTTTAGATTTCTCCCTATGGTCCTGTCTCCTGCTCTTTAGACTTCTCCCTATGGTTCAGTCTCCGTGCCCCTGATCTTTACTCTTCTCCCTATGGTCCGGTCTCCTTGCCCCTGCTCTTTAGTCTTCTCCCTATGGTCCTGTCTCCGGGCTCCTGCTCTTTACTCTTCTCCCTATGGTCCAGTCTCCAGGCTCCTGCTCTTTAGACTTGCCCCTATGGTCCGGTCTCCGGGCTCCTGCTCTTTAGACTTCGCCCTATGGTCAGTTTTCTGCGCTCTTGCTCTTTAGACTTCCCCCTATGGTCCGGTCTCCGGGCTCCTGCTCTTTAGACTTCGCCCTATGGTCAGTTATCTGCGCTCTTGCTCTTTAGACTTCTCCCTATGGTCCTGTCTCCAGGCTCCTGATCTTTAGTCTTCTCCCTATGGTCCAGTCCCCATACCCATGATCCTTAGACTTCTTCTTATGGTCCTGTCTGGAGGCTCCTGCTCTTTAGACTTCTCCCTATGGTCCGGTCTCTGTGCCCATGATCCTTTTTTTTTTTAATCAAATAAATTTTTATTAAATATTTTCAAGTTTTACATACATTAAAACAACGTACCCCCCCTCCCCCCCTGGTTACACATATAGTCTCACAAATACAGTATATCACAGTGCACACAATGATCTCCTAACAGACAGTAAGAAGCCTGGTTATCAATAAACATCTTCTATTCGTTTAGTTCAGTATATAATGTCACTTTTAATAATTCCTTGTCTATAGCCAATATATCCGACCTCGCTCCCGGCCACTCCCCAAAATCTTATCAAATTTTTTTAATAGCTTTCCTTCTAAGAACCCTTTTCCACCACGTTCCATGACGCCCCACCTGGAGGATGCTCCTATATCCTGTAGGGACAGGAAGTGCAAGAGATTAAAAGCTCCTCCCTAGCACACCCAACACCATGTCCTTCCTGTCCTACGGATTAGGATGCAAGAGAGTCTCCTTAGGGAGACATGAGATTTAAAATTTTTCTTTTTCTTTTTACTTTTAAATTTTTGCCGGGTTCCGCCTCCACAACCGAGTGGTGGGGAACACCAAAATACCTCCTCCCCACCCCCCGTTCTTCCAGCCCAACCAACGGTCCCGGGAGACCAATGCTGGGTTGGTTGCGGGGGGACAAGCAGCCAGAAATACCTGTGGTTGGGGCCTTTTCTCTGCTGGGGGACCGGCGTTCGAGTCGGGCATCGGTCCCCGGCGGTGGAAGGGTTCCGGCATTGGCAGGGATGACGACGCGCGCGCACGCACGTGCTTCTTAGGTGCGCGGTTCCGGAGTGGCCGCGTACCGGAAGTCGGGCCGCGTCGCGTCATCAGAATGACGCGACTTCCGGTGAGCGCGTCATCGGGGCGACGGGGTCGCGTCATTGAGGGCGGACCCGAAAGCCCGGCTCCGTGGACGCATGCTCAGTCCAGGAGCCCGATCACTTCCGGTCTTACCGGAAGGGGGAGGAGGGACGAGCCTCTCCAGACGCGGCAGGAAACACTCTTAAGCGTCCCTGGAGAAACCTAGTCGGGTGGCTCTGATGCTTCCAGCAAATATGGCTGATGACGCATCCAACCTGTTCCAGGTCCTGGTACCCGTAAGTACAAGCCCTGGGCTGACCTCTTCTCTCTCACCATACATTTCATACCTGTCTATTAACTGTTATCATGTATGCTTCTCTTAGGGAAAAGAGCAAAAAGAACCTAAGGAGAAAGAACAGAGAGAGAGAGAGAGATAAACCCCTTAAAAAACCCTCTAAAAGATGTGGCTTATGTAGTTCTAAATTACCCGAGAAGTATAGGAAAAGCCTGTGTTCAGACTGTCTGACCAAAATTTTAAAAGAGGAAAGATCGTCATTAATGGACGAAATAAGATCCGCAATAAAGGAGGAAGTCTCCTCCTCTATTGCTGCTCATTTACCCGAACCACCTAGGAAAAAACCTAGATACGTTCAGTCATCCTCTTCTGATCAACATTCAGATTTTCCTTCCTGTTCTATAGATGAAAGACTGGAAGAAGACTTAGAGGGGGTACATTCTAAAGATCAGGGACACACAAAGTACTTGTTTGCGTCCGAAGATCTAGACAACTTATTAAAAGCCCTGAGAAACACATTAGGAATAGAAGATGTGTCAGAACCAACTTCAGTACAGAATGACCTCTTTGGGGGACTTAAATACAGAAAGAAAAGTTTCTTTCCAGTAATCGACACATTAAAAGATTTAGTATTATCGGAGTGGAAGGAGCCAGAAAAAAGAATTTCTATCCCCAAAGAATTCCGAAATAGGTTGCAATTTGAGGATAATACACTATGGGATGAAATACCTAAGGTTGACATCCAAGTTGCTAAGGTAGTAAAAAAGACGGATCTCCCATTTGAAGATAGTGCCCAATTAAAAGACCCCCTTGACCGTAAATCTGATGCCTTGCTTAAGAGGGCTTGGGAGACGTCTTCTTTAAATATTAAGACTAACATTGCCTCCACTTCTGTCGCCAGGACTCTATATTTTTGGTTGTCAGAACTGGAATCACACCTGGTAAATAAAACCTCTAGAGATTCCATTATAGAGTCTTTACCCCTCCTCAAATCCGCCACAGCATTTCTAGCGGATGCTTCAGCAGAAGCTTTAAGGTTTTCGGCCAAAGAGGCGGCCTTGACCAATTCTGTCCGGAGATCCCTCTGGTTAAAACAGTGGGGTGGGGATACAAAATCTAAGTCTATGCTTTGCGGTATCCCATTCCAGGGCGAATTTTTGTTTGGCAGTGAATTAGACTCTATACTAGAGAAAGCTGCAGACAGGAAAAAGGGGTTTCCAGTTAGTAGAATTCCCCCTAAAAAACCTTCCTTTCCCTTTCCCTTTCGTACTTCCAGGGAAGAGAAACCTCCCTTTAGGGGCAAAGGAAAAACAGGAAGATGGAGCTACGCAAAAGGGGGCGCAGGTCGAGGGTTTTTCTCTAACCCCGACCACAAGCAGAGGAAACAATGACTTTCAGGTGGGGGGGAGACTTTCCCATTTCAGGCCCGAATGGGAAAAAATCTGCCAAAACCCTTGGATACTCCAAACCATCCAGTCAGGTTACAGGGTAGAGTTTCTCCAGATTCCCCCACAACATTTTCAGAACCCAAATCTGCCAGAAAATCAAACTCTCCATCTCTGGACCAACATCCAACAGTTACTTCGGATGGATGTGATTGTTCCAGTCCAGGAGATAGAAAAAGGGGAAGGATTTTATTCCCCTCTATTTATGATAAAAAAACCCAATGGGTCTTACCGTCTAATTATAAATCTGAAAAAATTAAACAGATTTATAAAGTACAAACACTTCAAGATGGAATCAATAAAGTCAGCAACCCCCCTGATAGGGAAAAATTATCTTTTATGTACAATCGATCTAAAAGACGCGTACTATCACGTCCCTATTTGCCAGGATCACCAGAAATATCTAAGATTCACAGTTCGTTCCCCGGGGGGAAAAATACTACATTAGCAGTTCAAGGCCTTACCATTTGGGATCTCTTCGGCACCCTGTATTTTTACAAACATTATGGCAGAGGTGGTGGCCCACCTAAGGTTGAAGGGCATAATTATAGTTCCTTACCTAGACGACCTACTTCTAGTTGCCAAGACCAAATTAGAACTAGAGACCCACCTTCAGATAGTCATAGGTCTCCTCCAGGACTTAGGTTGGGTCATAAACAAGAAAAAATCAGATTTAAAACCAGAGAAGGTAAAAAAGTTTCTAGGGGTAAAACTAGATTCTGTGAAACAGAGTTCTTTCCTACCGTTAGAGAAGATCCAATAAATAAAGGAAAATATAAGTCTCTTCCAGAAAAAAGAGTCGTGCAGCATTCGAGCGGCTCTGAGTCTTCTGGGCCTTCTGACGTCCTGTATCCAGTGCGTGTCTTGGGCTCAGAATCACACAAGGACTATGCAGGCTTGGACAATCCGGGTGTGGGACAAAAACCCTCTACATCTAGACCACAAGGTAAAAATTCCCCTTTTAGTTAAACATTCTCTATCTTGGTGGGAGAATCCCATAAACTTAAAGAAAGGAGTTTGGTGGAATCCAAACCCAATCTTGACAATACGAACAGACGCAAGCCTGTCAGGTTGGGGGGCTGCGTTGGCAGGCCACTATTTTCAAGGTGGCCCCCAGACAAGCCAGACTTGTTCTAGGTCCTCAAACTTCCGGGAGTTAAAGGCAGTCCTAGAAACATTCAGAAAGAGCCACTTGCACATAAAAAATCAACATATAAGAATCCTTTCTGATAACACTACTACAGTAGCTTATCTGCGCAGGCAGGGGGGCACAAAGTCTAAAACTTTGTCACAGTTATCACATCAAATTTTTAGGTGGGCAGAAACACATTTTCTATCCCTCTCAGCTATCCATCTCAAGGGTACAGAAAATATAGAAGCAGACTTCTTAAGCCGGGTTACATTAGATCCACATGAATGGTCGCTAAACCCTCTCCTACGGGGTTAGATGCCTTCAGTCATACATGGGGGTCGGGATTAGTCTATGCCTTCCCTCCCATACCCCTAATTCCCAAAATCTTACAGAGATTAAGAACAGAACGGGTATTATTGATTCTTATTGCTCCATACTGGCCAAAAAGAAGTTGGTTCCCGGTTATTCAGGAACTAGCTATAGATAATCCTGTTCATCTACCTTATCGTCAGGATCTTCTTCTACAGGGTCCACTGTATCATCAAGACGTGCGACATCTAAAGCTTACGGCCTGGATCCTGAGAGGGCATACCTAATGACCAAAGGCCTTTCTACCGAAGTGATCAACACTATTCAAGCAAGCAGGAAACCAGTGACTAACGCAATTTATGCCAAGATCTGGAAAAAATTCTGTACATGGTGCGGGGATTATCCTCCTTCTCCAGAAAATCCAAACTTAAGTCAAATCTTAGATTTCTTACAAGCAGGGTTTTCTCTAGGTCTTAAACCAAGCACCCTTAAAGTCCAAATTTCGGCCTTAAGTATATATTTTGATTTTCCCTTAGCAGATCACAGGGCTGTTCTCGCATTAAACCGCATATACGCAACCCAGTACCTTCTTGGGATCTCTCCCTGGTCCTAAATATTCTCACAGAGCCCCCCTTTGAGCCTCTGGATTCTGCAAACATGAAAATCCTCACATTTAAAACGATCTTCCTAATTTCAATTACCACAGCACGCAGACTGGGCGAAATCCAGGCCCTCTCGCGCAGAGAACCCTTTTTAAGAATCTTAGACGACAAGATAGTTCTCAAACTAGATCCCCTCTTCCTCCCTAAAGTTGTGTCTGATTTCCACCGTAGACAGGAAATTATTCTTCCCTCTTTGTTCTAATCCTAAATCTGAACGGGAAAAGAAGTGGCAGACTTTAGATGTTAGGAGATGTGTTCTCTTTTACTTAGAAGCAACAAAAGAGTGGTGTAAAGATTCCAGTTTATTAGTCAACTTTGGGGGAAAGAATAGAGGGTTGAAAGCCTCAAAAGCGACCTTAGCCAGATGGATAAAATCCACCATATCTCTCTGCTACAAGACAGCAAACACTTCCCTTCCGGGAGATATTAAAGCCCATTCCACTAGGGCCATGGCAACATCGTGGGCAGAAAAAAGGGGTGCATCTCTGGACCAGATATGCCGAGCAGCAACGTGGTCAAGTTCCTCGACCTTTGCAAAGCACTATCGTTTGGATATTGCCTCCCAGGAGGACCTGGCATTCGACAGGAAAATCCTGCAGGCGGTGGTCCCTCCCAAATAATGGGGTAATCTGGTAAGTCTCCAGGTGGGGGCCGTCATGGAACGTGGTGGAAATATGGAATTAGACTTACCGGTAATTCGGTTTCCACTAGTGACCATGACGGCCCCCCATTATTTCCCTCCCTTCTTTCCTTCCTTCTTGGAGATGGTTCTATATATAAAATTTTTCTTTGCACTTGCATCCTTCCGGGTGGTACTTTGGTAGACACTGGTGTTGGGTGCTAGGGAGGAGCTTTTAATCTCTTGCACTTCCTGTCCCTACAGGATATAGGAGCATCCTCCAGGTGGGGGCCGTCATGGTCACTAGTGGAAACCGAATTACCGGTAAGTCTAATTCCATATTTCCATTTGAAGGAGCCTAAGCATTTTGTCCTTATATTCTTTTAAGGTCGGTGGGTCTGGGCTCAACCATTTCTGAGCCATCAGCTTCCTAGCCTGATATAATGATCTTGTGAGCGCTAATCTGAGACTCTCATTACCCGGTAATTCCTCAACATATCCCAGGACACATTGTAGGGGATTCTTGGGAATAGTCAATTGAAATATGTTTTCCAGATATGCAAGCACTCTACTCCAGAAGCGACCCAGAACATGTGCATATGATTAGCTGGGCCCTGGGCACATCTGGGGCAAGTGTCATCCTGCCTAACTCCAATGCGGCAGGGGAAGGCAGGAGTTCTATACACCCTGTGAATGAGGTAGACATGTGAGATCCTTAGGGCTTCAGAGGTGGATACCTGAGGAACTGATGATAAAATTCCCTCCCATTGGTGATCAGAGATGGGACCTAAATCCCCCTCCCATTTTTGCTTTAAATTAAGAGGGAAGTTCTTTA
Source organism: Engystomops pustulosus (assembly GCA_019512145.1). Lineage (NCBI taxonomy): Eukaryota > Metazoa > Chordata > Amphibia > Anura > Leptodactylidae > Engystomops > Engystomops pustulosus. The sequence goes on from WNYA01000407.1 coordinate 86,242, forward strand.
GATAAGCTTCCAGCAGATGGCTACACAAGAAGGAGATCAGGCCAGAAGTTTCCCCCTTAGCGGCTGTTATTGTGATCACAGGAGCAGTGCCAGTGGTGAGTTTTGTTGTGTTCACTTGTGTATCCCACGCATGACGTATCTGCAAGAATTTGTAAAACTGACTATGTGGTAACTGAAACTGCCCCTGCAAGTCAGAGAAGGCCTTAAATGTGCCCTCCGAGTGCAGTTGATGGATAAACTTCACACCCGCCTGTTGTGTAAAGCCCTCCAGCCTAAAAATTTCTGGTAACCTTGGATTCTTCCAGATGGGGGTGAAAGGGGTGCAACCATCAACCTCCATCAATTGCTTGATTTTCCCCCAGACCTTTACCATAAGTGTTAGAGTGGGGATCCTAGCTCCTCCCTGTCCCGGGAACCCAGCTTCAATGGCTGCCAACAAAGGCCTGTGGGGTGTCATTTCACCAATTAATGCCGCAACCGCCCCACCTCCCTCCTCCACTCCCCAACCCCTTAGATGTTGTAGTTGGGAGGCCAAAAAATAGATCCAGGGGTTTGGGGCCGCCAGACCTCCAGCCTCTTTAGACCTCTGCAGCGTCTCATATTTAATCCGCGCTACCCCTTTTTTCCAGATTAGCTTTCAAAACAAAGACTGCAGTTTATGGAAGAATCTAAGGGGGATCCGTATAGGAGTGTTGTGTACAATGTACAACAATTGGGGCATCAATATCATCTTAGTCAAGTTGACTCTACCAATTACCGAGAGTGGGAGCTTGCACCATGTTGTGATTTTAGCAGTAAATCTCGCAATGAGAGGGGTCAAATTAAGCTGTAAGTTGTCTTGCACCCTAGCTGAAATCTGAACTCCAAGGTACTTGAATGTGATAACTACCTGAATAGGAGTGTTAGCTACCGTGGAATCTTCTGAGAGGGGATCGATAGGCAATAGTACTGACTTATTCCAGTTTATCCGGAGTCCAGAAAAATCTCCAAACTGTCCTATAGTATCAATAGCACTCTCTAGCGATACTCCTGTGTCACCGAGGAAAAGAAGCAGATCGTCTGCATACAGAGCTACTTTCTCCCTATGCAAGTTATACTTGAGCCCTGTAATCGACTGACTGCCCCTCAGCATTTGTGCCAGCGGCTCGATTGCCAAAGCAAACAGCAAGGGTGACAGAGGGCACCCCTGCCTTGTCCCCCTGGTTAGATCAAAAGACGTGGACAGTATCCCATTAGCCCTCACTCTTGCTTTGGGGCAAGTATATAAAAGCTGTACCCATTTCCTAAAGTTGGGGCCCAATCCTACTTTTTCCAAGACCACCCACAGGTACTCCCACTCGACGCTATCGAAAGCCTTCGCAGCGTCGAGTGAGAGCACCGCCCGGCCCCCCACATTATCCGACTTTGACAGGATGTTAAGGAAAAGCCTGCGTAAGTTAATCGCCGTGGAGCGATTGGGCATAAAACCAGATTGATCACGATGGATCAACCCATCTATAACAGCTATCAGACGTCGCGCCATAATCTTGGCCAGGATCTTAATGTCGACTGTCAATAACGAAATGGGCCTATAGGATTCTGTCAGTTGTGTATCCTTCCCTGGCTTAGGTATAACTGTAATCACCGCTTCCCTCATGGACTCTGGTAGCCTCCCGGTCTCAAATGCTGCCTGATAGACTTCTAGCAATTTTGGGATAAGCATCTCTCTTAGTTCTTTAAAGGCTTCCGTCGGTAAGCCATCTAACCCTGGCGCTTTATTATTCTGGAATGTGTCCGGTGCCTCTTCTAACTCCTCCACTGATATCGGCTGATCCAGTGCCTCTCTTTGTTCCACTGTGAGTGTAGGTAAGTGGATCTTTTTGAGCGTTAACAATTGTGGCCAAAAGATGGCCCGCACTTTCCCCCTCAGTAAAGTAATGCTGTTGGCCACCTGCTGAAGCAACTGCTCAGTAAGGAGTTTTTGTGCCTCAAGCCACTGTTCCCTATTAGCCTCCGATGGCATCTCCACATATTCCATTTCGGTGGTATCTACTCTCTTATTCAGCGTATTCGTGAGGTTAGAGCTGCGCTTTTTAACCCTGGAAATATGTTTGTAGTATAGACCTCTAAGATGCGATTTAGCTGCATCCCAAATGCTTGCACTCCCGTCCCTAATGCATTATCCATATAAAATCTCGGGTACGTTATTTAGAATGGGAAGCCAATAAGGGTTTAATTTCCACATGGGCCTTTGACGATGTTCAGGAACTCCTATATTAAGACTAAGCTGAATTGGGGCATGGTCTGATAGTGTCCGTGTGCCATACGAGACCTGGGTGACTAGTCTCATTAGCCTATCATTCCCTATAGCTAAATCTATGCGGGAGAGCGACATATACGAGGCCGAAAAACAAGAGTATCTCTTTTCCTGAGGGTTGCGAACTCTCCAGATGTCCATCAACTGCACCTCCTGCAACAAGCGTGCCAGCGCCGTAGGGGGGCTGTCTGCGGGTATCGTCCCAGTATGGAACTTATCTAGGTGTGCCTGCAACCAACAGTTATAGTCCCCTATCAGGAGAGTCGGTACATTTGGGTCAGCCATCACAAATGATAACACTGTCTTAATAATCCCTGCATTATAGGGGGGGGGGGGGGGACATATACTGCTGCTATACAAATATCAGTCTGATAAATGGTACCCGCTAAGCACACAAAGCGCCCTTCTTAGTCAATTAGGGTTCTAAAGCATCGGAATGGCACATTTTTATGGATAAGCACGCTTACCCCCTTAGAGCTGGCCATAAAATAAGAATGATACGCTATCCCAATCCAAGACCTATTGAGGAGGTGCACCGTTTCAGGGGTCATGTGGGTCTCCTGTAGGCACATGATAGAGTCAGGGACAGCTTTCAGGGCTCTCATAACGGCATACCTTTTATTCGCCTCTCCTAACCCTCGTACATTCCACGAATGGACATTAAGTATCCTCGCCATCTGAACAATAAGGAAAATCAACTACACATCGTTTCCAAATAGAAGAAAAAGCCACGTTGACAACATCCCAGACGACTACAATGAGACCAAGTTTTCTATTATGCCATATACCAGGGGGGGTTCCCACCCACAACATCACACAACCCATCCCTCCCACCCCGCCCAACTTTTAGCAAATCCCTGGGGTAAAAACCCATAAACACCTGTATGCTGAGTAGCATTCGCGTATAAACATTGCACTTTCATAGTGCTTAACTCTGTAAAAAATGTAAACGAAATTCGTCAGTACCTTCCTATGCTCCTGCATTATAATAACATAAGACCACCCTCTGCTCACATTTGTCAACATCTACAATAACTAGTAGAAAATGACAAATAACACTGCTTGTAACCATATAATATCCATCATCTTATCTGACAGTGTCCATAAACCAGAACCGGCCCCCCAGGATAGGCGCTTCACGCCATTATGGTGATGGGGCTCGTCTACCCCTCAGCTCTCTCTCATGGACGTCCAGCCAGGCCGTAGCATCTGTTGCTGATTCAAAGAAGTGAGTAGTATCCATGGCCACCACTCGGAGCCTCGCTGGATAGACCATGGCATATCCCAGATCCCGAAGCCTTCTCTTCATATTCTGAAACTGAGCCCTTTTCCGCTGTACTTCACTGGAGAAATCTGGAAATAGCGCCACTTTACCCCCTCCAATACTCAGTTGCTGCTTATCTCTCGCCATTCGTAGAATCCGGTCTCTATCCTTAAAATGAAGGAGCTTCACTAATACCGATCTTGGGGGGGCCCCCTGGTGGTAAGGGGCGAGATGGTACTCTGTGGGCTCTCTCCACAGCAAATAGTGGCGTAAGGGCCTCTTTACCAAATGTCTCCAGTATCCAAGCCTCGAAAAAATCATCAGGATTCTTGCCTTCTACCCTTTCGGGCACACCGAATATACGGATATTATTGCGGCGTAGCCTATTTTCAAGATCATCTGCTTTCGCCATTAAAGTTGCCACTTGACCAGATGTCTTTTTGACTTCTCTGGTGATCGGGGGTATAAGATCCTCCACCGCCCCCACTCTTTCTTCAGCTGCTGACACTCTCTCTCTCACAGTTTGCAAATCGTGCCTTATTATGGAGATGTCTGATTTTACATAGCCCATGTGGTCAGTCAATGTGTTCTGGGCCCCATTACACTGCATGACTGCTTTAAAAACATCAGACAGGGTCGGTTCCTCCTCCTCAGCTTCACTCTCTGTCTGCAATGTTTCCTGCTGAGTGTCTGCTGCAGGCTCTCCTCGGCCTTCTCAGGGGATTTCCTTTCCTCACTCAGGCCGGCGCCATCTTGTCCACGCGGGCTGCTGTCTTCCCCGGTCTGTAGGCCATCTCTCCCCTTCCGACCAGCGGCAGAATCCGGTGAGTGAGTAGTGCGGGCGAATTGCTCCAACTGAGCCGCCACATCCAGCACTTTCGGGGTGTTGCGCAGCGTTATATTCGCGGCGGCAGCAGATGACATGCGTAGGCCGCCCGTCTCCGCTTTACCTCCGGCCTTGCTTTTCCCCTTGTCCGCCTTGGTGACCATTTCGGACGATACAATTGCAGGCAGTGATCTTTCCGAGTGCTTTCCCCTCTCTGTTCCAGCACCAATCAGTACAAAAATCGGGTGTTCACAGGATAAATTCAGGATACTGTGCAGGAGCTCAGGCTGCGTGCGACCGCTCACATACTCAGCTTGGCCACGCCCCTATGCCCATGATTTTTAGTCTTCCCCCTATGGTCCTGTCTCCGGGCTCCTGCTCTTTAGTCTTCTTCCTATGGTCAGTTATCTGCGCTCTTGCTCTTTAGACTTCTCCCTATGGTCCTGTCTCCGGGCTCCTGCTCTTTAGTCTTCTCCCTATGGTCCTGTCTCCGGGCTCCTGATCCTTAGACTTCTCCCTATGGTCCTGTCTCCGTGCGCCTGATTCTAGTCTATCTTCCCTATGGTACTGTCTCCAGCATCCTGCTCTTAGTCTTCCTCCCTATGGGTGGCCATGGGGTCCTCCAGCCTCCTGCATCTTTAAGACTATCTTCCTATGGTCAGTTCTCTGGGCCCCGCTCTTTAGTCTTCTCCTATGGTCCTGCATCTCCGGGTAACCTGCCTCTTAGACTCTCCCTATGGTCCCCCCGTCTACCGGGCGTCCTGATCCTTTAGACTTCTACCTATAGAGTCCCTGTTCTCCGTCGCCTGAAACTTGAGTCTTCTCCTATGCGCGCTGTCTCCGTGCTCCTGATCTTTACAGACTTCTCCCCTATGCGTCCTGCTCCGGGACTCCTAGATTTTATGTCTTCTCCGTGGTCCTGTCTCGCGGCTCCTGCTCTTTAGACTTCTCCCTATGGTACTGATCTCCGGGTCTGATCTTTAGTCTTATCCCTATGGGTCCGTCTACACGGCGCTCCTGCTCTATTAGACTTTTCCCCTAATGAGTCTGTCTCCGGGCGCTCCTATCTTAGACTTCTTCTATGCGTCCAGTCTCCAGGCTACCTGCTCTTTAGACTTCTCCCTATGCGTCCGGATCTCCGTGTCGCCTGATTCTTTAACTCTTTCGCCATGAGTAACCTGTCTCCAAGCTCGGCTTCTCTTAGACTTCTCTTCATATGGTCCGGTTCCAGGCTCCTGCTACTTTAGTCCTTCCCTATGTCCTGTCTCACGCGGCGCTCCTGCTCTTTAGACTTTTCCTATATCTTGTCTATCCCGGGCTCCTGATCTTACTATTCTCTATGGTCCCCATCGGTCTCTAAGACTTGCTGCGCCGGGCTCCGGTCCTCTCTTTAGAACTTCTTCCATGGATCGGTCTCCAGGGCCTCTAATTCACTTTAGATTCTTCCTATGCTCCGGTCTCCTGCCTCACTTTTAGACTTCTTTCCCTCATGCGTCCAAGTCAGGCTCCTGCTCATTTGACTCTTTCCTATTGTCACAGGCTCTCCGCGCTCCAGCTCTTAGTACTTTCTCCTATGGTCCAGGCTCAGCTCCTGCTCTTTAGATTCTTCCTATGGTCACTCCAGGCCTCCTGCTCTTTTAGACTTCTCTAAGCGTCCGTTGGCGCTCTCTGCTCTTTAAGCTTCCATCCTATGCGTCCAGTACTCCAGGCTCACTGATTCTTTAAGACTTCTTCCTATGGTCCGGTCTCCAGGACGCCTGCTACTTTAGACTTCTACTCCAGTCGGCGAACTAGAAAGAGCTGGGCCCCCCATTACAATTCTGCATGAGGCAGCCCACTTCTACTACTAAAAAACATATATAAATATATTGTAAATTACGCCACATCTTATATATCACGATAAATAATACAATTATAATCTTATACACTCTCTCTCTATCATATACAGACCGATACCTATGTTAATATCCACCACACAAAAGTATAATACACATCAATAACATTACAACGTACAGTAATATACACATCATTATAAAAGACATTATGTGATAGGCACATGTACATTACAAATACAGAGGGCAGATCTTCTACGTCGGGCTCCTGCCATGCCCTTGGTCTCATTGGATCCATCAAGAGGTTTAGGTCTCCTTGATGTATCTGGCGGGTGGTGGAAGCAGGTGGGGCCCAAAACGAGGTCCCGCCCTGTGCCCCACACCTCCCTTGGCCACCCTGAGCCTCGGTGCCCCCTCCACACATTGCATATTCACAATTTTTAATAGCAATTCCCTTGCATTGCGCAAGAATTTGTGATTATGTTACTGCTTCTACGCCAGAAAACTGGCATAGAAGTCCATTATAGATCTTCCCACATATAGTAATATATACAATATATTAGACATCAAACCATATAGTATATATTCCCATTATATTTATTACTGTCTGTGGGTGTGTTATATACATACGTAATAAACACACCATATCCACATACTGCATACACATACATTAGTATAGCACGCATAGTTATCTGCCACACCATGCATCATATACACACACATACAGCATAACGACATACTACAGTATATAATATATATCCTATATATATATATGTACACACACACAACATACACACATACATAAGTATATACACACCATGCATCATATCACAAACTCAGCATAAACAGACATAGCATACAGTATATATAGTATAGATATAATATATATATGTACACCACACAACAATATACACACATACAATAGTATATACACACCATGCATCATATACCAAACTACACGCAATAAACAGACATCACAATACAGTATAATATATATTATATATATATATATATGTACACACACACAACTACACACATACATAAAGTATATACACACAAACATGGCATCATATACAACACCAACATATACAGCCTATACATACATACAGTATATACACACACATACACAATACAAATATTTTACCACACCATACATCTATACAGCATATACAGACATACCTACATAATATACACACCATACTCATATTCACACACATATACAGACATACCATACAGAACAACACACATAGATATAAGTATCTACAACCCCATAAAATCATACACATGTCATTTTACAGCATATACCCAACACAAGCACATAATACACACACATATACATATATATACTTACCAGAAGAGGTATCTTCTCTGCAGCTTCCTGACCGATCAGTGCCAGATTGCTTTGTGCTCGGGATCTCTTCTTCTGGGCCTAGTCAGTCTGCTCCTCAGTCCAGTTCTTCTGGTCAGAGCCCGTGCTGCGCGCTGTGTGTAGAGATGCTATGGTAGGCAGCAGCCCGGCCTCACTGCTGCTGACGGGAAATGGGGGGACACAGTGGTATTCGCGAGAGTCCTTACCGTGGGGAGGAGAAGCGGGGTCTGCGCGAAGTCCAGTGTCCGGACTGCCCCGTCAGAAAAAAAAAAGAGGACGGATCTGTGCCTTCTCTGCTACTGCTGCTACTCTACGCGGAGACCCGATCCCGCACTCGGTGGATCTTTGAATGAAGAATGCACCACATCTGGGCCCTGAATCACGGGCCCATGTACCTCACGGGCCCCGTAGCATCGCTACGGATGACACTGAGTTATTGCCTAATAGAAATCCAACCCCTACTGAATTTTGCCACTTCAGCCTTTGCTATGGATATGTGCGCCACTAAGCGCAGAACACAGCGGTCGCAAGTCTCACTACAAATTGCTCAGAATTGGCAAGTACATGCACTGCAGAAACTAAAGCCACCAGCAGATCAACCAGAAATCAAATATATAGAACGCTACTGTAGGCTTCAAGAAGCTGTTTGTATTCTCCTATGGCTATTTTCTAGCCAAGTATCAAAGGAAGCACACTACTATGCCAGATGAGATGACACTGAGTTATTGCCTAATAGAAATCCAACCCCTACTGAATTTTCCCACTTCGGTCTTTGCTATGGATATGTGTGCCACTAAGAGCTAAACACAACGGTAGCAAGTCCCCCTGCTAATTCCTCACAAAATGGTAAAAGATGCAAATTAAAATAAAAAAAGTAGAACGTTATTGTAGCCCTAAGAAGGGCTGTTGGGTTCTTTGAGAATCACTCCTGCCTAACAGTAAGCTAATAGAACACCCTAACGCTTTCCCTGACCAGCAGCAGCTCTCTCCCTAGCGGCATCCAGACACAGAATGATCCGAGCAGCGCGGCCAGCGGCTAGTCTATCCCAGGGTCACCTGATCTGGCCAGCCAACCACTGCTATCGACGTGTAAGGGTACCACGTCATGCTGGGTGGAGTGCAGAGTCTCCTGGCTTGTGATTGGCTCTGTTTCTGGCCGCCAAAAAGCAAAACGGCGGGAGCTGCCATTTTCTCGAGCGGGCGAAATACTCGTCCGAGCAACGAGCAGTTACGAGTACGCTAATGCTCGATCGAGCATCAAGCTCGGACGAGTATGTTCGCTCATCTCTAGTTCTAATACTTGTGCATTATAAGTGCTATATGTAAGTTAGAGGAACATTTAGATTCCTTACGCCATATGGTTAATCCGGAGTTATGTTTTGGTGCCTATGGCGACAAGGGACCAGAGTTTATTTGCTGTCAATTTCCCATGTGGAATGATCATCAGATGAGTTGTACCCTTTGGTTATCTAATGGAATCTTCTGGTATCATACCACTGGAGGGAACACCCGAGAATCTCCACCATGAAGGGTATGCAAAACTATGAGGTACTGACTTATGAGCGACGTCCCCCCGTAATCTCGGTACAATATTCAAGACCACATTCAGGGCGGGAGATCAGACATAGCGTGTTAACGAGGATCACGTAACAGGGAAGACTGACAAGGGGTTTGGGGCAACAAGGAGGGGTAGGTAGGGGATAAAGGTAGGAAAGAAATGATGGACGCAGGGCAGGGGTTTTTTCCAGGAAGCCAGGGCCAACATTGGCCTCCCTCCCCCGCCTCCACCTCACCCAGGCTCCAGGAGCTCTTTAAATGTTGAGGTGTCCCTGAACACCACCCAAGGCTGCCAGAGTTTGAGGAATTTGACTGAAGAGCAATTGATGTCTGACATTATCTCTTCCATGCGGAAGATCTGCATCATTTCCTGTAACCAGTCAGAGATTGAGGGAGGGCTGGGGGATCGCCACATTCTGGGGATTACTGAACGGGCTGCTATTAAGACAAATGGAAGTAAACTGCGCTTTATTTTCTTAATCTCCCCTGTTAAGATGGAGAGTAAGGCACTTTCCGGTCCGCCCGTGATCTGAGCATTGAGATGAGTTTTAGAGATCTCACAGACCTGGTCCCAGAATGGGAGGAGTTTACTATATGAACACCATATGTGGAGCATGTTTCCTTTCTCCACGCCACACCTCCAGCACGTGTCCGGTAGCGAGGGGTAGATCGAATGCAGGAGGACCGGAACCCTATACCATCTTGATAGAATTTTATAGCTGCGTTCTTGCATCGAACTTGCAACTGAGAGCTTGTGTGATAACAGGAAAGCCTTTTCCCAGTCTTCCGCCGACAATGTAACCCCCAACTCTCTTTCCCAAGCAGCGACATATGGCAAGCTTGAGGGGTCCGACTCCTGTACCAGGAGCCTATATATTTGTGAGATACAATGTTCTGGAGGGGATGCTAGGCAAAAGAGTTCTTCAAAAGGAGTCAAGGGGGCGTTGAGAGCGGAGTCTGGGCCCAGGCGACTGAGGAAGGAGTGTAGCTGAGATATTTCTAGCCATGAAAGATGGGACGTCTCCGGTCTCGAGATCAGCTCCTTGAGTGAAGGAATCGGGGCTTCTCCCAAAAGGTCTCTCATGCGAAGGTCTTTGTGAGCCGATCGGCCCAGAAAAATGGATCTAGAAAAGGCGGGTGGGAATTCTGGATTTCTAAATAGGGGTGTCAAAGGTCTGTGTGGTCTAGATAAGATTTTTCGCCTGTTGGGGGAGTCCCATAGTTTCAAGGTCTGCGATAGGAAAGGGGTCTGCGGTTCCAAGTCTATTTGTCGGAAGGGCACCCAGGGGAGTAGTCGTAGAGGGATCGTAGAGCTATATTGCTCGATCCGGACCCACTGTTTAGAGGTATGGTGATGGTGCCAGTCCAGAAGTCTCACCATGGAGGATGCCTGGTGATAGAGTCTGAGGTCGGGCAAGCCCACCCCCCCGGCTGTTTTTGGGCGAATGAGAAATCTCCAGCCTATCCTTGGATGGGTTGAACCCCAGACGAAACGAAGAAGAGCTGAGCGGATGGATTTTAAAGAAGGAAGCAGGTGGCTGGATCGGTACTCCCTGGAACAGGTAGAGGAACCGGGGTAAAATGTCCATTTTAATCGTATTAATCCGACCAAACCAGGACAGGAATTTTTTATCATAGGAGGAGATGTCTTTCAGTGTACGTTCCAGGAGTGGAAGGTAATTCAAAGAGTATAGTTTCGCTGGATCACTGGGAACCCTTATGCCTAGGTAGGTTATTGCATCCGTGTGCCAGCGGAAGGGGAAGGTGTCCTTAAGGGACTGAGCTTCGGAGGATGGCAGTGAGACGTTCAGTGCTTCCGATTTACCGTAGTTGATTTTAAAATTGCTCAACTGACCATACCTCTCCAGTTCCACGATCAATGAGGGGAATGAGATTCTAGGTTGTTGCACATACAGCAGAATATCATCAGCAAACAACGCCGTCTTATACTATCGTTGGCCTACTTGTATTCCATGAATACTGGGATTATTCCGGATGGTACACGCCAGATGTTCCATGACTATAATGTATAACAGCGGCGATAAGGGGCACCCCTGGCGTTTCCCATTACGGATAGCAATGGGTGGGGAGAAAAATCCGTTAATTCTAACCCTGGCTGTTGGGCTGGTATATAGAGTGAGGATCTTCCCTAAGAATGACTGCCCTATTCCCAACTGTGTAAGTGCTGCTGACATGAATTCCCAGTGGACCCTATCGAAGGCCTTCTCTGCATCTATTGACAGGAGACAGGAAGGAGTTTTATTTAGATTATCTCTAGCCTCCCTGCCCCTCATGAACCCCACCTGATCTGTATGGATTACATTGGGGAGATGTGGTGCCAGTCGGTCTGCCAATATCTTGGAGAACAACTTCGGGTCGACATTCAAAAGCTATATAGGCCTGTAACTCGCAGTGGATAATGGGTCCTTCCCTGGCTTCAAAAGGACGCTAATGTTGGCTTCTAGCGACTGAGGGTGAAAGATTGTCGTAGGGGTAATGGCGTTAAAAAATCTTGTCTTAAGGGGGGCTAGCGTGTCTCTGAAAATTTTATAAAAGGCCGGTGTGAAACCGTCCGGTCCCGGGCTTTTCCCAGAGGGGGATTCTTTGATAGCCTCAGAGATCTCTGTCTCAGAGAATTCCGATTCTAGTTCTTCTACCACCTTCGCTTCCAGACTTGGGAGTGGCGTTTCCGCAATGAAAGCCTTTATGCGGTCGCCCAGATCCCCGGGATGATGAGGTCTGCCCTTTGATGTTGTATAGCCGGGAGAAGTATGTCCCGAACTCCGCGCTGATGTCGACGGGATTATGAATGATACCTTTCGAGGACGAGATACGCGGGATATGGGACGTGTTCTCTCGGGGGTGCAGTAAACGGGCCAAAGGTCTCCCACATTTATTGGACCGTTCATAAAGTCTACTCTTCAATCGTAAGTAGTTGGCCATGGATTTCTGGTCTAGTAAGGTCCGGATAGTGTCACGGACTAAAACCAATTCCGCCAGGTCTCCCGGGGTTTGAGATAGTTTATGTCTCTTTTCTCGAGAGTTTAATTGTTGGAGCAGGGAAGATAGTTTAGCAGAATTCTCTCTTTTTAGTCTTACTCCGTGGTCTATAAACCGGCTTCTTATCTCACATTTGAGTGCTTCCCACTTCATCGGGAGCAATGTGGGAGAAAGATCTTTATGTCTGTGAGCAAAGAGCGTCCTTAAGCAGATTGTCGTTAAGGCGCCAGGCCCACTGGCGCGAATCAGCAGGTGGTAATTCCAACGTGAGATAGATCGGGGCGTGATCCGATAATACTATGTTTCCTATTGAAGCGGACGGCTCCCAGGCTAATCCCCTGTGCTGAAGGAGGAAGAAGTCGATGCGACTGTATGAGTTGTGGGCCGGAGAAAAATATGTAAAATCCCTGTCTTTTGGGTGGAGTATTCGCCATATGTCCACTAACTGCAGACCCTGTAGATCCCTCTTGAGGGGTACCAGTTGGTGAAATGGAATGTGGCTCTTCCCTGAGGATGTGTCGATCCTGGCGTCTAGCGGGAAGTTGAAGTCCCCCCCAACTATTAGCATCCCCTCCGAGAACTCTGAGAGAGTCGATAGTATTCGCCTGCATGCCGCTACAGGGGAGTGATTTGGTAGGTATATGTCAGCGAAAGTGAATGTTTGCCCGTGAATCAGGAGTTTAAGGAAAACATATCTACCTGCTTCGTCTACTTCCTCGCCAAGGACCACGTGCGGTAGTGAACGATGAATAGCGATGGATGCTCCTTTGGAGCGTGACTCCGGATTAGTGCTGTGGAACCAGGTCTGGAAGTACCGGTCTCTAAGTGGTGGGATGTGACCGGTTTTGAAGTGCGTCTCCTGAAAAAATAAATCTTAACTCCTTGCTTATGCATGCCGTACAATATTTGAGAGCGTTTTTGGGGAGTATTTAGACCCCTGGCATTCAGGGACCCCAGCTTTATAGACACCATGGCTGGATGGGGACTGACCGGCTGTACTCGTGGAGTAGGAGAGGTGGGGGGGGGAGGGGTTACCACCCGAGAGGGGAACAAAGACAAATAGAAAGGAAAAAGGGAGGGGTGAGTATGGGAGGGGGAACAAAAACAACTATACTACTAAAAAGAAAAAACACGGAAAGTGTAATGGGTTCAAACGCCGAACCCTAGCACGTAGGCGAGGGAATATAAGCTACGTATACAGACCAGCTGAATACTCTCCCTCAGGTGGAACGTGGACCTACTACAAAGGGAGCCCGTGTCTAGGGCCCCTATACCTAGAAAGAAATAAAGGAATTACTGGAAGATCAACAGCAGGCATCAGCCAGCACTAACTTCTATGATATAAAACAACTGCGAACTAATGGAGTATTAGAATGTCCATGGGATAGAGTCTTCTTACAAAATGACAAAGGATACATATGGTGAGTTCCCATGCAAGCTGGCCATCTCGGGCCGTGATCTCCGACCTTAAGGATTGTCTGGCCGACGTCTTCTCCTGCGTTGCCCTCCGCGGTCATCCTCTGCCCTCCCTCCAGGGGGACGCTGAGGGCGAGGCCGATCTACCGGCCCAGGAGGGGTTGGGAGCCACGGCCAGTCTGGTATCACAGGGGCTAGGACCGCGAGCGCAGCCGCTACCGTAGGAATGTCTTTAGGATGACGGATGATGTAGGTGGTGCCCTCTCGCCTCACTTGAAGGCGGAACGGGAAGCCCCATGTGTAGGGGATATTATGTTGCCTTAAGACTTCCAGGAACGGGTGGAGAGCTTTCCGCTTAAGAAGGGTCAATCGAGAGAGGTCAGGCAAAAGTTGTACCGGGGTTTCTTGAAATAGAATCTGATCTGCTGCCCTTGCCTTGTTCATGATGGCTTCTTTCAGTTGGTAGCGGTGTACCCGGCATATGACATCCCGCGGGGGTTCGTTGGGAGCGGGGTGAGGCTGTAGAGCGCGATGAGCTCGATCAAGCTCCACTGGAGAATCGCCTGGTACTTCCAGGACCGAGTTGAAGAGAAGACGGAGCTCTGAGTGAAGCTGGCTCGATTCTACAGTTTCCGGGAGCCCACGGATACGGATATTGTTCCTTCTGCCCCTGTTCTCTGCATCGTCAAGCTGGTCTGTGAGCTGTTGGAGTTGGAAGGAGTGAACGGCAAGGGTCGCCGAGTGGTTGTCAACTTATGCCTGCATGATTGCCTGTGTATTTTCCACAGCAGACGTTCTGGCTTGTATTTGGTGGACTTCCTCCCGTAGGACCGTTATCTCAGCACTGTAGGATTGCTCGAGACGAGATACATAGCACTCCATATCCTCCTTGGTTGGTATGGCCTTAAGCGAACTCAGCTCCGCTAGGCCCTCCAGGGCTTGGGCGAGCAAAAATGACTAGTGAGCTTCGGGTGCGACAAACATAGGCATAGAGGAGGTTCCTGGGCCCTCAGGGCTGAAGGCGAGAGGTGATGTATTTCTCTCCGGTGTCTGAGAGGCTACAAATACCCTTGGGGATAGGGCCGGAGAATGTAAGATATGGGGTTGAGATGCAACGCTCCAAGGCATGAGCGGATCCGGCTGGTGGAAGTAAGGGAAATTAGGGGAGACCGCGGAGTCCTCTTGCTTGGCTGGAGGATGGAAGACCAACTGTGGATCTAGGCTAGTTGAGAGCCTGAGAGGGCCACGAGGGTGTGAGAGTGACTGAGGCACTTCCAGGGGCCCGGCATCCGTGACCTGGGGAGGGGGGCCGACATCTATCTTGACCCCCCCGGGAAAGGTCATCATCCCTGGTTAAAGTTGCCCCAAAGCTGCTGTCTTGGGGAGAGGGGGGCAGGCGGGCTTTGGGATCGGTCCCCTAGCGCCAGAGAGCTGGCTGGGGAGGCAGTCTGATGGACCTCCGCTACCACCTGTATAGTGCGCCCCGGGGTGATCATGAGCTGTGTAGGAACAGCAGGCTCCTGAGGCTGGGTGGCTGTGTCTTCCCCTAGCCCACAATCAGGGGCTGGGGCTGCAAACAAGGCGAGGGCTGGCTGACCTGATATGTCCATTGCCTCTCCGTCTGTTTCCTCCTTGTTAAGGAGGTCGCACTGGTTTCGGACGCCATCTTGACTACTGTCCGCCATCTTAGATACAGCGGCCATGTTCCCTGACCATTGTCAAGTTAATGTCATGATTCAAACTTCATTTTATGTAACCTGTTTGCTGGCCTGTCAGCTAATACCCTTTGACATTTAATGAGAAGCCAGTCTGTCCTCGAAGCTGCACAATAATATGATTCTGGAGCCACTTATCTTCTTCTTAGTATAAACAATATCTGTGTACAAGGTCTCTGAGAACTGAGCACAATTAATTCACTTTTTTTCCTAGAATATGCTGATGTCCAATAGCTTTGCAGTATACTATTCACACCCCTTTGATGACTCTTCTGTCTGATATATATTATGCATTTTGATTATTAAACGGGAGGAAGATCTTGACTAAGAGATTGACATGTCTTGGTCTCTATGTTCAATCATGAAAGGGTTAATTAGGACTCACCTTACAAAAGTCAAGAGGGCTGTTGGGGCCCTGCATAAAAATCCCTAACAAGCAGTGTCCTGCTGTGTACAGGTTTGTGGGAGAGAGAGTCAGGGTCAGGCCTAGAGGCTGGGATAGGTGAAGTGTCGGTGATACACTTGTGCATTCCCTTCCTCGTGATCCCTCCCAGGGATAAGTTTGATAGAACCCCAAGAAAGTAGAAAACCCAAAGATTCTGGAGGTCGTGAGAGATAACAACCCTAGATGACACGTTTATATAGTAGCAAGTTGGGAGCACCAAGGGGGGTCCCAGATGAGTACAGGCCCACAATCAGATAGGGCAGGTTAGAGTCCATACTTACCTAGATAGCCTGACGCAAAGATTTGTTGGGTTACTGGTTTTATTGTAATCAACAGAATATTTGTGAATTATACCGTAGATGCTTCCCAGAACCGCACGCTTTGGACATTCAGACCCTTGCTGAGAAGGGAGGATCTGTAAGATTGGGATTGTTTTGCATATTACATTCCAGACTGAACATCGCCCCCTCCATGGATCCTACCCATGCCGTGAAAGATTGATAGCTGTCCCGGTGAACTCGAGAGAAACTCTGGGGGTGACACCCTTTGTGGGTCCTTCACTTTGTGGTATGGGGATATGGAAAGGGTTTCCTTTAAATGTGTGGTATATTGGGGAATTGTGATTTTTGCTCTGTCACTTCATTGCGGGTTGTGTGGTCCTCCTCATCAAGTCCACCATGGTCCCAGATGTCCTCCAGGCGGGAAAACCGAGACATGGAAGAGGCCCGC
Source organism: Engystomops pustulosus (assembly GCA_019512145.1). NCBI lineage: Eukaryota > Metazoa > Chordata > Amphibia > Anura > Leptodactylidae > Engystomops > Engystomops pustulosus. The sequence goes on from WNYA01000407.1 coordinate 102,691, forward strand.
GAGCGGAGTGAGGCTGCCTGTTGAGAAACCAGCCTGTTTACAATACCTATGAATCTTGGGACCAGTGATGTGATTTGAGTGTTCAGACCTGTAACCCCTTAGATGACCAGCCCCAGGGGATCTGGTGAAGGTACAAGTCCAGCAGGTACGGCTTAGCCTACCGTGGGTACCTGGACTGCAGGAGTCGCTCAGGATGGAGTTACAGGCCAGCAAAGCTCAAAGGGGGGATTGTTTGCCAGGATGCATTTATTGACCTTATGTGTTTTCTATTCCAGAAGGGTTGCAAAGTTCCCAGAGACCAGCTCCAGTACTGCCAGGAGAAGGTGGTCTTCCTAGGCCACTGCTTCTCAGCCACAGGCAGACACCTGGCAGAGGGAAGAAAGCTGGCAGTCCAGAATGTGCCCCTGTCCTGAGGCCTTAAGCCTCTTCACATGTTTCTAGGACTGGCCAGTTCCTGCAGGCCTGGGATAAGGTCTGCTGTCCCCAGCCTGATGCTGCCCCTTTCTGACTGAATTGCCTCTTCCCCATTTGCCCTTAGTCAGGAGGCAGTTGATGCATTCCATAGCCTTAAGCTGGCAAATCCTGTCTGCCCCGGCCCTAGGCACATGCCACTGAACCAGACATTTTATTTTATTTTGCACGGAGTATCTAGGAGACAGGTGTCCTAGCCCAGGAACGTGGTGGCCTCCCCAGTGGCCCACTATTAGGCCCGGTTAGACTCAGTAGTGAGGGGAGCCCCTCATGTGTCAGTAGCTGCAGCCAGCAATCTGCTCAGCAAGGCCAGTGAGTTGATCCTAGACCCTAGATCACTCAGTTACTGTGCAAACCCCACATACCTTGCACAGTGTCCTCACCCAAGTACAGCCCAAGCATCTGAGCCAAGGCCAGACAGCTCAGACTCCAGTGTGCACTCCTGATGCCCCAGGATACACTGATAAGGTGCACAGCTCTGAATCCTTCATTCTATCGCCAGTCTTCCAGGATTCAGAGAGGGGGGAGAGAAGGGTGATTAACCTAGATGTTGAGTTTTTTCTCATAGGTGGCTCCAGGTCTGCAGGAGAAGACAGACGGTTCTATGCTGGATATACAGTGGTCAGTGGCGCACATGAGGTAGTACAAGCAGAACCACTCCCTCCACACAGGTCAGCGCAGGAGGTGAAGTGACGGCACTCAGGGAAGCGCTACAGCTGGTGGAAGGTAAAAGGGCGAACATCTATACTCCAGGTGTAGTCCTGGGGTCTAAACACGACTATGAACCCATATGGAAGGCTAGAGATTACCTCACCTCTGCAGGGACCCCCTCTAAGCATGGCACGCTGGTTAAAGAGCTTATGGATGCTCTCTTACTTCCATAAGAGGTGAGGATAATAAAAGTAAAAGCACACACAATTTGGTAACTCCACAAGCCAAGGGCAAGGATGTGGATGACGGGATGGCGAAGGCAGCTGCACAGATGGAGCCCGGAGACTGTCCTGAAGTCTCAGCGGTGAGTTCTGAGCTAAAAGTTTGATCCACAGGTGTTCCAGTCCCTGGTGGCCCGAGTGTCATCAGAAGTGAAGGAAGTGTGGAGGAAAGCTGGAGCCCAGATGACGATGGGACCTGGATGCTGGGAGAGAGGGTGTGCCTGCCCAGAGCCCTGCACCTGACAGTAAGTCAAGTAGCCCACGGACACACACACATATTCCAAATGGCCATGCTAGTGCACATAAACCACCAGTGGTTTGCCCCGGGCATTACTACCCCTGTCACTAGAGTAGTGAAAGCCTGTATAGTCTGTGCCCGCCACAACCCGGGTAAGGTGGTAAAGACCCCACAGAAGGTGACACCCAAGCTGCTGTATCCCTTCCAGAGACTGCAGATGGATTTTATCCAGCTACCAATAAGTGGTACGTAGGAATACGTGCTTGTGTGCATTGATCTCTTTCCAGGGTGGCCAGAAGCTTCTCCCATGACCAAGGCTACTGCCAGAGCTGCAGCCAAGAAGTTGGTGAGTGAGATTTTTCTGCAGGTTTGGACTTCCAGAGACCATAGAGTCCGGTCGCAGAACCCACTTCACTGGACAGGTAAAGACTGAAACCTTGTCCCTCCTGGGTGTAGAACAGGCCCTGAACACCCCTCAGCATCCCCAAGTTAGTGGTGGGGTTGAGAGACTAAACGGCACTCTTAAGTTAGAGATCCAGAAGGCCATGGAAGTAACAGGGAAACCATGGTGCGAGTGCTTTCCTGCTGCCCACTATTCAGTTAGTACCACACCCAACAGAAAGATGGGATTGTCCCCCTTTGAAGTACTTTTTGGCTGTGCACCCAGACCAGGCCCCTACTTTCCACAGATCCTATAGCTGATGGCAGGAAACCAGGTCAGATCCAGACAGAGACCTCAGGACGCATAACCTGAAGCCTGGAGACTACGTGGTGGTAAAGAGACACCAAAGAGAGAGTCTGGAGCTTCGCTACGACGGTCCTTTCCAATTCCTGCTGACCAGTGCCACGTCTGTGAAGCTAGAGGGAAGTTAGCATGCTTCCACGCTTTCTATTCCATGCTTACTTATTCTTCTTGCTAGCTGGTCTCCTCTGACTGACTGTATGCTCAGGGACACCCCAACCATGACTATCACTGTATCTATAGGGGTGACCAGGATGCCCCCAGGGTAGGAGACTTTACTTACGGTTGGTGCAACAAGACAATGACCTTCTTTAACACTGACAGCACAGGTAACCCTGTATTAGCAGTGTCTGATGTGTACAGGATTTGTGGGGATAGGAGAGTCAGGTCAGGCCTAGAGGCTGGGAAGGTGAGTGTACGGTGATAACACTTGTGCATTCCTTCCTCGTGATCCCCAGGGATAAGGTTGATCAGACACATAAGAAAAGGTAGAGAAACCCAAAGGATTCTGGAGGTCTGAGAGAGAAGCACCTAGATGACAACGTTTATATAGATACAGTGGGAGCACCAAGGGGGGTCCCAGATGAGTACAAGGCCCACAATCAGATATGGGCAGGTCTAGAGTCCATTATTAACTAGCTATACATCTTTTATTATTTTCAAAAAGGATTAGTTTAACCTGATCTGTATCCCCTGATGAATCTGCACCATAGCAGAGGAAACGCGTTGGGATTGTTGTTTGCTGGAGACTACCTAAGCCAGGGCAAGATATCCAGTAGGGATAGCTGTGGACCGTCCTTGTGAGGACGGGAGTTTGGGCACTTAAAGGGAAATTTAAAAGCTGAGGGTGATACAGAGTCTCTACATGAACTGCATGAGTCGATGACCTGAGATCTCCAGGAATGGTAAGATCACCTTATGCTTTTCCCATCCTTGTCATTGGCAGAAGGTAAGAGCATGCTACCTGCTATCTAACTGTATGTGCCCACATTGTTACTATGTCCACTCTGTGTCCATACCAGATATTTATATCAAGCATGGTATATAGTGATGAAATCTGATCACCAATTTATGTATATCAAGCCTATCCCTCATCTGTATCTGGGTGCCGTATGATGCATAGGTAGTTCTCCAATTGTTTCAGGATAATCAATCATGGAACGTTTTTGCTGTCCTTTCTATGAATTTGATTTGAATTTGTGAGCATCACATAATACTGGCTGTACTTCCTATGTGTTTGCTCATATGATGATAGCATTGTGTTTATATTTTGGTCTACTAAGTAATTTTTAAGTAATTTTTGAATAAAAGTTATATTTTACCCACCTTGCTTTAATATACAGGGTAGGAGACTTTACCTACGGTTGGTGCAACAAGACAATGACCTTCTTTAACATTGACAGCACAGGTAACCCTGTATTAGCAGTGTCTGATGTGTACTGGATTTACGGGGATAGGAAAGTCAGGTCAAGCCTAGAGGCTGGGAAGGTGAGTGTACAGTGACAAAACTTGTGCATTCCTTCATTGTCATCCCCAGGGATAAGTTTGATCAGACACATAAAGAAAAGGTAGAGAATCTCAAAAGATTCTGAAGGTCTGAGAGAGAAGCACCTAGATGACAACGTTTATATAGATACAGTAGGAGTAACAAGGGGGGTCCCAGATGAGTACAAGGCCCACAATCAGATATGGGCAGGTCTAGAGTCCATTATTACCAGATAGCTATGAGCAAAGATGTTGGTTGGGTTAACTGTTTTTATTATAACCAACCGAGATTTGTGAATTATATCGGAGATGCTTTCCAGTACCGCATGACTTTGAACATGACCCTTGCTGAGAAGGGAGGAGTCTGTAAGATGGTGGGAGTGGCTTGTTTCATCCCGGATGACATCACCCCCTATGGATCCGTTACCCATGCACTTGAAAAGATTGAAGGACTGTCCAGGGGACCAAGAGAAACTCAGAAGTTAGACAAGCCAAAGACCCCTTACTCAAGTTACCTAAATTTGCATAATGAAGATATCCCTCTGAGATCAACTACCCCTGAAACATATCAAACAGCCCCCCCCCCCCCCCGAAGTAGAGAGAGGTAGAATAGAGATTTGATTCCCACACGTGAAAGTCCACTAAATGGGGGCACACCCAACAGGGGTCTGCTGTCATCCAACTGGTGAAGAGGAGAACGAAGCACATATGGGCAGATCTGTAGGTCCTTCTAGACTAAGAGTAGCTGAGAGAAATTCCAGGATTTACGGGGGACTGTTCAGGTAAACCTAGCTGATAGATCAAATCCTGTCATTTCTACTGCCTATTTTCCTAAAAGCATTGTATTAGAGAATATATTTTAAGATCGTGATTATAACCAAAACAATCAAGGCTAAAAGAATGTGGGCGTGACGTGAACATGACGTCGATGTGCAACAGCAGGGAAGTTCTCCAATCAAGAGACTACATGAGCTGGGAATTCTCCGCCCCCTTCTCCTTCTTTCCTAATTTCTATATAGTTTTGTGAAACCAAATAAAGCTTGTGCAGTGCAGATTTTTGCCCTGGGTAACAGCATTAGTAAATCTTGCATGCATATTGATTACAAACACGCAGTCAACGCACATTAAAGAGGATTTCTTAAATCCTACCCCAACAGTGTCAAGTGTTTCTCATATGTCAGGCAGTGACATATTGTGCTGCTATAGTCTTTGTGGTCTCCTCTTCCCCCAGCAGGATGGAGATCGTCACTCTCTCTTCCATGGAGCAGAAGCCCGGGAAGCCTCTTGAAGTGGTGTCTCTCCCTGCTGAGTATTTGGAGCAGTGTAACAGGAAGTGGGCCTCAACCTCGGTGGCCTCCTGATCCAGGCACTGTTGGCACAGTCTGCTTTTCCTGGGCACATACGTCTGTCTGTGCCGCCCGGACTCTATCGACAGGTTGTGGGCAGTCACTCTGTAGCGGCTCAGGATCTGACATTCTCTGGGGTCCGTTAGTTTCTCTAGATACGGGGCCGGTTTGTAGTCTCTCTGTAGACCTTGGTAGATGGTCAGCTTCTGGGATGACTCTATGCTGGTCCCCCAGTCACTGACACTGGGCTTTGCTTCTCACCCCAATGATTTTGGCTTTGGTCATCCATGGTCCATGTTTCTGTCTGGTTGGGTTTGGGTTCCCAGGTTGCCAGGGATCCCTTGGTGCTGCCAGGCTTTATGGTGAAAGGAATCTGGACTTCTGATCTGTAGGTGAGACAGGAATGATAGCACCCTCTTCTGGACTGTAATATGTAAAGGGAATCTGCCCAGTTCTCCTCTACAGCCAATGTTTGAGGTGCTTTGATGGACTTGGAGAAAGTATTTGCAGAACTACAGGTGAAATATTTCAGTTGAACTTGAGTCTCAACTTGACCAGTGTGGGTATATGTGTCTGCCCCAGACCTCACTGCCATACAGAAGCATAGGGCATATAATGATGACAAAATTTTTTGTCCAGGCTATCACCGGAGGTTTAAGTCTGTACAATCATCTCCTGATTGCATGGTTGGTTCTGCAGGCCTTGTCTCTGAGCCAGGGCCGGTTCTAGACAAAGTGGGGCCCTGGAAAAAACTAAAAGTGGGGCCCCAAAATCAAACTATTTTATGACCAGTCACAGTCAGTAGGAGGCTCCTTTAGTATGGTAAAACAAACTGTAATATGGGAGAATTTTATAGGCGATACACAGATGATAGGGAAATAGATGGGCAGCACGGTGGCTCAGTGGTTAGCACTACAGAGTTGCAGCACTGGTCAACATCTGCAAAGAGTTTTTATGTTCTCTCTGTGTTTGGAGTTTCCTCCAGTTTCCTCCAATTACTGGTAGGTTGAATAGATTGTGATCCCCATGGGGACAGGGACTGATTTGGTAGGCTCTGTGCAGCGCTGCGTAATTTGTGTGCGCTATATAAAGAATTAATAATTAGAATTATTATGATAGAAGATAAATATGAAAGATGATAGAGATTTCTAGGTGCTGATAGATGATGGCAAAAAATGTGCCCCAAACAGAAAATATTTACCTTCACATTTCCTAAATGTAATAAATGGAGATGTGTAGAGTTCACAAATGTCCCATATTGATATGTTCACATAAATAAATCCACATAATAACACTAAGGCTGCATGCACACTGCCGTGTGCCTGCCGCACCGTTGCACAGCGGGCACACGGCAGCGCGGGGAGAGGAGGAGGAGGTGAACACCGCTCACCCCCGCCCCTCTCCATAGCGATGTTTGGCCGCGGCGCCGTAATACGGGAAAGATAGGACATGTCCTATCTTTTCCCGGGCTACGGAGCGGTACGGTGTCGCACGTGTGCTGCACCGTACCGCTCCCGTAGGGCGCCGTGAGCCCATAGAAGTGTATGGGGGATGTATATCGGCCGCATATACGTCAGCTGCATATACGTCCCCCATACTGTAGTGTGAATGCAGCCTAAAACTGTAATAACTAGATATCTGCTTTTCAGCTAGAAATTTTAAGACAACCTGCAAAATATAGCAATATAGCAACAGAATAAAAAGTAAAGGCGCCATAAAACCTATATAATTTTGAAAGCAGACAACCAGGTGATGCATTTGGCAATTAACATTCAAAATTTTCTCTAAATATGTACAAATCTAGATACTTCTATAAAGAAAATATACTTTCCTAAAACAGTAAGTTGTGAGGAGATCAGACATACCCCACATGTGAATATTCACCAAAATATGCAGCAAAGGGAAAGTTTAATCCACAGGGGACACCAAATTGTGCGAGCGTCACACAGATCTATCATTGTATGCTCCTTACACAATGGTAACCCAAATAAATAAATATATATCCATAAACCAAGCTAATGAGATAATAAAAGTCACTATTAGATGTGTGCCATTGTATTAGCTGCACAATAACAGAACCCTCCGAACATGTGTGTGTTTTTGAAGTTACATATAACTTATGGACATTAGAAGAAAAGGATCGAATGTTCATCCTATCAGTGAAGGCAATAAGAGAGAAAGTCTGTTCTTAAATAGTTCTGCATAGATAAGGGTTAAAAACATGAATATTATTTGATATTTTTCCTTATCCGAATGTAGTAACATATAAAGTGAATATTTCCATTATCTGTGAGGTGCAGCAGCTCCTGTGTGCAGCAAATTCTCCCTGTAGCTGATGGCTAAGAATCTGGAGTGGGTTATACACTTTAGGGGGCTGTATCTCTGGCTCTGTGACAGATAGAACCTCACTTTTTTTTCATATGAATTAAGAGAGTCTCTGTGTTTCTAAGTCTCAGGAAAATGGAGATATTAACTGTTAAACTGCCATCGGGAGTGATTTTTATATATAAGAATCGCACCTGACATTCTCACTTTAAACCTGAATATCTCTGGATCCATGGCACCTAGAAACCAAATTCAAGATCCATTTGAAAAAAGAGATTCCCATTTGCCCACTTTGCCTACCCATAGCGCCAGCCCTGCTCTGAGCCCCTGGATGGTTTGCTTAAATCTTCCCGATTAGGAGATTTCCGGGCCCACGTAGGTGTACCTGTCAGTCAATGTCATTGGATAGCTGCTCAGCATGAAGAAGGGAAGCCAGGCCACTCTTGGCTTTTCTCATCTTTAGGTCGATGGTCAATTAGGTCCAGGTTGTCCTGGAGACATCTTTCAGTATGTGACAATATTAGCAGGTCATCTGCATATAGCAGAAATTTCCGGTGTCATGTAGGGTAAGTCTGGGTGCGGAGGAGGCATCTAGGGCTGCAGCCAGCTCATTGATGTAGATGTTGAAGAGGAGTTGGACTCGGGCTGCAGCCCTATCTGATCCCTTATCTCTGCTGGAAATAGGCCGTTCTCCTTCCGTTTCCCTTCAAGCTGCAGGCAGTCTTGGTGGAAGAGCTCTTGATGACATCCCAGATTTTCCACTTTGAGGTAGTTTCAGGTAGAGAACTGGGTGCCACACTGCATCAAAGGCCTTTTTAAAGTCCATGTAACAGGCGTATATCCTTCCACGCTTTTCCTTGTGGACGTGGTACTGGATAAGGTTGTTCAGGGTATAGAGGTGGTCAGTGGTGCAACTGTTTGGCATGAACCCTGCTTGGCTCTTGCTGAGAACATTGTGCAGGGTGAGGAAGCTGGAAATCCTCCTGTTCAGGACACTATTGAACAGATTTCCCAGGTTACTACTCACACAGATCCCTCAGTAGTTGGAGGGGTCATACTTGTCACCGCTCTTGGGGTTATGACGCCTTGATTCCAGGTATAGACGACAGAGAAAGAGTGGCGCTGCAAATGGGTGCGCTTGTAACCAAGAGAGTTGTACCAAAACACGGTTTGGTATAAGAACTGATTCGTGTTTATTTTAAATGATTAAAAATTGGTTTAAAACATTGGTAACACGTTTTGGGATGACCCTTCATCAGACCAATACTATAAAACATGATAACAGAAGACAAAATAAAACCGAATGTGTATACATACAGTCATAATAGAATCAATAATAAATAAATAAAGAATGAATAAATAAATAATAAATAAATGCCAGGCAAATGGATACACAGAGGTCAAGTACATAGGTTTCTTTAAAAAAGTTGATATAGATGAAAAAATAAATAAATGAGAAAAATGGGTAGCCAAACAGTATGACATCATACACTTACAGAGGATAACTATGTTGATGTGTAAATATATACCAATATACTATACAAATGTATTAAAAATTTATAAGGTGATAGCTTACTCACTTAATAAGTGAGATGAATAAAGGAGTAAGTAAATAGCAACTAATCCGAAAGAGCAAATGGTATGGCGATCGTAAATTTGTACTTTAGTTTAGTATAAAAAGAGGCATCCGATGATGTGAAGTACTTACATGTCACTCCGCGGTGGATGGTGAGCGGTGAATGTAGGATATGCGCGTGCGGCATCGCCGACTGACTATAAGCAGTACGGACGCCGGCGCCTGCGCAATGTGGGTATTGGGAGCGGAACTGACCCAGCTGTGTGCCAGAAAATAATTGTAAGTGGCGCATGCGCAAGGAACGCAGCGCCACAAGGGACGTACAAGGCCAGGTGCGGTAATATATAGAAAGGAATGCTGTGCTAACTGCAGAAAATGTAGATGCACTTGATTGTAATGTGACTAAAGGACAGTGTCATTAAGAATGTAAATAATAATAGTACAAGTACAAACAAACAAACCTCATGATTGTACAAAACATAAATGAATAAATATAAATGTATATATAAATGTAAATATAAATATATAGATATAAATATAGAGAATAATAGTACAACAAGAACAAATCTCATGATTACATACAAAATAAAGAATAAACGGCATGGAGATCTTAGACTATGAGACCAGTGAGAACATAGTATTTCTATATATAGAGAAAGGGGTCACTAAGAATATAAATAAATAGATAAATATTTAATAAATAGTAATTAATGTGGTGAGAAAAACAGTAAACGGATGCCGGGGATAGGAGAGTAATGGGAATATGTAAGGGATGAACAACAGGGTAAAAGAAAAATATATATAAAGAAGTGTAAAGATGATGCTATATTGGGAAAATGAGGTTAGAAAATGTTTTCTAGTGATTCATTCAAACCGGCTGGTAGGGTTTGGAGTTTGAAAATCCAATACATCTCTCGTTTGATTAGGATTTTGATTATCTCTGCGGAGTGGATGGGGGAATGTGTTCTATTGGGGTGATGTTGAATTCTTTGTAGTTTCGTTTATGGAATTGTGCTGCATGTCTGGATAGACTGTGTAGAGGGAAAGCGTTGCTGATGTTGCTTCTATGTTTGTTGAGGCGTTCCCTCAACGGTTGTATGGTGCGACCAACATATTGTAATTTACAACTACATTCAATCAGGTAAGTCACATAGTTCGAGCTGCAATTAAGGAAGTGTTTTATCTGGAAGCATTCACCCGAATTGTTGGATGCGAAGGATGATTTCCTGTGACAGATAGTTTCACAGCATTTACACATCTTGTGGCCACATTTGAAACTCCCTAGAATTCTGGGAAAGAATGAGGTTATCTTGTTTTGAGGCATACGTAAACGGCTGGGGGCCAGGATATACGAGATCTTCTGAAAGTGATCTTTGGGTTACTAGGTAGAGTGTTCTTAAGGTGTGGGTCATGGAGTAGCAGGTTCCAATGTTTCTTAAGAACCTTCCTAATTTCCCCACCATCGTCTGAAAATGTGGTGATGAAGTTAATGTCATTGTATACTTCAGTGTCGTTTTTAGCCTTTGCTTTGGAGCATGCGGAAGATAGTAAGGGAGCAGGGTAACCTTTTGCTTTAAACCGTTTGTGCAGGATTTTACTCTGTGCTGTGTAGTCTTCATTAGTGCAGTTACGTCTAATTCTTTTAAATTGACCATATGGAATGTTGGTTTTCCACTTTTTGAAGTGATTGCTCGTAAAGTCCAAAAAACTGTTACTGTCTACTGCTTTAAAGAAAGTTCTGGTGTTAATCTGTTGGTTAGTGTGAAAGACAACAACATCAAGAAATTCGGTTTCATTTGTTGTTATGTTTGAAGTGAATTCTAGGCCCCAACCGTTATCGTTTTTACCATTGATAAAACTCAGGGCCTCGTCTTTGTTACCTCTCCAAATAATAAAAATGTCGTCTATATAGTGTTTATAAACTACACATTTCTCATATTGCGGGTTGGTGAAAATGTTAAGCTCCTCAAAGAGGCCAACATAAAGATTTGCATAGCTAGGGGCAAATTTACTGCCCATAGCCATACCTCTCTGTTGAATATAAATTTGGTTTTGGAAGGAAAAATAGTTATGAGAGAGAATAAAAGCAATGGCTCTGAGTATGAAGCTTCCTTGAATATCAGACATGGCTGGATCACTTCTTAAGTAATGGGATGTGGCATGTGTACCAAGGTCATGCGGAATCAATGTGTAGAGTGAAGAAATGTCCATAGTTATGAATAAGTAAGAGTCCTCCCATGGTATGGGTAGGATTTGTCTGATTAGGTCCGAGGTGTCCAGTGTAAATGATTTGAGATTCCGTACATATTTTTGTAAAAAAAAGATCTACATAGTGTGAAAGGTTTGCCGTAAGGGAGTTAATCCCTGAAATGACGGGACGACCTGGTGGGTTTTGAGCATTTTTATGCACCTTTGGCAAATAATAGAAAATGGGGGTAGATGGTTCCTCTATTTTTAGGTATTGTACTTCTTTTTTGGAGAGTACACCCAAGTTAAAACCTTCTTCTAATAGGGCATATAATTCAGTTTTAAACGTAATAGTCGGGTTGTGAGGGAGCCTAAAGTAAAAGTTGGTATCGGATAGTAGTCGGAGAGCCTCTGCAATGTAGTCAGACCTGTTTAGGACAACAATCCCCCCACCCTTATCCGCTGATTTAATCACGATATCTTCATTGTTAGAAAGTTTCTTAAGAGCTTTTCTCTCATTGAGTGACAGATTGTTTTTTTGATAAGTTTTATATTTATTTTTGCTTTTATTTACAGCTTCCATATTCTGAAAGTCGGTGGAAACTAACGCATAAAATGTGTCAATATATTTGCCCTTATGATGAGTAGGGTAGAAAGCGGACCTGGGTTTGAGGTCTGTATGGATAAAAGGGGAGGAGGTTTGGACAATTGATTTGGTGTTTTTGGTTGAATCCATGGAATGGTTAGTATCGATCATATTGAAATGACGTTTTAGAGTCAATTTACGAATGAATTTATTGAGGTCCACAAATAATTAAAAATCATTGGAAGCGGATGAGGGACAGAAAGAGAGACCTTTCTCAAGTGTCTTTATTTCTATATCTTCTAACACATATTTAGATATATTAAATATTTTAACTAGATCTGTGGAATGATGTTTCTGAGACAAACTGGGAGTAGGAAGCGGATCTTTGGCTGTAGGGTAGTTTACTTTTGTCTTTTGAGTTTGGGAGTCTCTATCATTAAAGGGGTATTCCCATCAGGGCATTTACATTTAATTAAATTCATTTGCCATATGTAAACATTTCTTTAATTGGATGTTAATAAAAAAAAATGTTCCTGTGTGAAGATAATTTCCTATAAATGTAGCCATGTTGTCCCTTAGAAACGAGATAGCTTCCTCGGATACGACCACGTCACACTCTGGCAGCGGTGGCCAGACATGCGTTATTGAGCTCTGCCTGACCACCAGGATTCAGCGATCATTACCACAGGACGGTTGTGGGACATGCAGTAACTCCCGGACATTTCAGATACAAAAACTTTTAGTTTCTTTTTGCAATCTCTCCAGTAGAGGTGGCCGTATAGGAGGAAGCTATCTAGTTTCTAAGGAACAACATGACTACATTTATAAGAAATTATCTTCACACAGGAACATTTTTTTTAATAACATCCAATTGAAGAAATGTTTATATATAGCAGATTAATGAAACTGAATGTGAGTGCCCAGACGAGAATACCCCTTTAAGTCTTCCTGTATTGATGGAATTTCTGGATCTGAGTTTTCCTCCTCTGCTTCCTCTCTTATGTGTTTTTTTCTTTTTAAGCCTAAAGAGGGTGCTAGATGGACTACTTCCTTTATGCTCGAGTGGGGTGAGTAATGGAACGTGGGAGTCCTTTTGATTTCCCGAGGAAGCCCTAAAAAAGAATGACCAGACTCATTTGATGAGGGTATTGGATGGGGGGACAAATCCTTAGTAGTGGTAGTCAGTGGAGTGACCCTTGGTGTGAAGAAAATGGCTTCTTCATTGGGGCTACTGGACAGGGAGCCATTGCTATGTGTAGTAAGAATTGAATCATTGAGATCCTTGTATAAACCGGATGGTAAATTAGGTCTTGGGAGGTCAAAATCTATTAAACTGTAAGCTTCAGAGGTGTTGGACGAGGACTCTGGGGGTATGGTGGAAGTGATGGTTCTAGTGGGAATGGTTTTTGGTATTGTTGTGCCATTTATATACACATTTATATTTATTCATTTATGTTTTGTACAATCATGAGGTTTGTTTGTTTGTACTTGTACTATTATTATTTACATTCTTAATGAAACCGTCCTTTAGCCACATTACAATCAAGTGCATCTACATTTTCTGTAGTTAGCACAGCATTCCTTTCTATATATTACCGCACCTGGCCTTGTACGTCCCTTGTGGCGCTGCGTTCCTTGCGCATGCGCCACTTACAATTATTTTCTGGCGCACAGCTGGGTCAGTTCCGCGCATGCGCCAGCTCCAGACATTGGACAGCATCTAGCGCGCATGCGCGCTCCCAATACCCACATTGCGCAGGCGCCGGCGTCCGTACTGCTTATAGTCAGTCGGCGCTGCAGCGCACGCATATCCTACAGTCACTGCTCACCATCCACCGCGCAGTGACATGTAAGTACTTCACATCATCGGATGCCTCTTTTTATACTAAACTAAAATACAAATTTACGATTGCCATACCATTTGCTCTTTCGGATTAGTTGCTATTTACTTACTCCTTTATTCATCTCACTTATGAACTAAACATGTGTTAAGCTATCACCTTATAAATTTTTAATACATTTGTATAATATATTGGTATATATTTACACATCAACATAGTTATCCTCTGTAAGTGTATGATGTCATACTGTTTGGCTATCCATTTTTCTCATTTATTTATTTTTTCATCTATATCAACTTTATTAAAGAAACCTATGTACTTTTGACCTCTGTGTATCCATTTGCCTGACATTTATTTATTATTTATTCATTCTTTATTTATTTATTATTGATTCAATTATGACTGTATGTATACACATTCGGTTTTATTTTGTCTTCTGTTATCATGTTTTATAGTATTGGTCTGATGAAGGGTCATCCCGAAACGCGTTACCAATGTTTTAAACCAATTTTTAATCATTTAAAATAAACACGAATCAGTTCTTATACCAAACCGTGTTTTGGTACAACTCTCTTGGTTACAAGCGCACCCATTTGCAGTGCCACTCTTTCTCTGTCGCCTATACCTTATGCCTACGGTTCTTTTGGATACCGGTTTTGGAGTGCTTGGGAAGCTGCTGAGGTAACCTTCAGAAGGATCCATCATTAAGGGCAACTAAGACCCCCACATCTGTTTCTGCAATTGGCCAAGAGGCCACCAGGTGAGCACCTACTATTACTTACCTGGACAAAAACTACCCGTCCTCTCTGGTTGTTTCTTTTTGTTTCTCTCTTATTTGCCTTGATTCCAGGTCTGTGGGAAGTAGCTGGCACTTAGCTCAATGTTGAACAGTTTGGTTTTTGCGGCCTGCATTTCAGGAGGACTGTATCTTATCATCTCTGGTAGGATGCCATCAGAGCTACCAGCTATTTTACATCTTATGGATGAGATGCTCTATGTTACCTCCTGTAGGGTTGTTGGTGCATCTAGAAGGGTTTCTAGTTTTGTTCCAATGTCTTTGTTCTTGGTTTGTTCCTCTGTTGGGATATCTTTGTAGAGATCCTTGAAGTATTGGTACTGAATTATGCGATTCTGGATATGGAGGTTGCTTTCCTTCCCCTCACTGACCATGTGGTGCCATAGTTCCCAGAATGAGTTTTCCTGGAGGGCATCCTGGAGCTGAGTCAGCTTGGTGGAGATGTGGTTGTATTTCTTTTTCTGGAGTATGGACTTATATTGATGTTGTATGCTGTTTAAGGCTTCTCTCAGATTGGAATTGTTTGGGTCTCTGTGTTTCTTGTTGGAGGCCGTTCAGATGACCTTTTGTAATTGCATTTGCATAACTGTCACCATATTCTGAGAGCTATAACTTTTTTATTCCTCAATCAATAGATGGTTATTAGGGCTTGTTTATTGCAGGAAAAGGTAACTGTTAGATTGGTACTATTACAGGGCACATCTGACTTTTTGATCACTTTCTATTGCATATTTTTGGGAAGCAGGAAGCACAAAACTTGCAATTTTTAATACCCCTGACAATATGGGTATAAAAATGTAAGATGTTTGGCCAAGGTCACTATGCACGCGGCGATACCCCTATTTTGTGTTTGGGGGGGCTATTTTATTTTATTACAGTATAAATATAAGTACATAAAAGGGACATGGATGGTGTTTTTTACTATTTTATTTCCTTATTTAAATGTTATTTTTACTCTCTTTTTTTTTTACTGTCCCACTAGGGGACAGTGGGGACACTTTATCCTTTATACAATACATTTCAGTGCTTCTGTACTGCAATGTATTGTATCAGTCAATGATTTACTAACATTTTGGCTATGAGACCCAGTCTTGGACTAGGCCTCAAAGGCCACCACACATGGCAGACTCAGAGGTCTCTATCAGACCTCCAACTGCAATGGCAACCCTGCGGCACCTCCATAGCTGCTGTGTTCATACTCAATCGTGGCAGTTAAGGAGTTAAACTGTCCGGCACAGAGCAATCTCCATGCTGGGCAGACGAAGGAGGGACCTGGCTGTATGTAACATACGAAAATTATTCTTTCTATTTTATTTCAGTGATTATTGCACATATAGCCTTTACCGTCATGCATGTACAAGTGGAGGTATATACAACAGATCAAAAAGTTTTCAGATGTAGGCATAGAGGCCTGGTGAGGCTTTGAGAATGCTACACCACCAGTGTGTGGTTTCTATTGTCAAGCAGTTAATAGTGACAAAATTTAATACTCCATGCTGTGTATTGGGAAGCAGGAAAAAGATTCCAAATGCAGAGAAATTGGTGAAAAAATGCATTTGTGCCATTTTCACGTGGGCTTGGTTTTTACAGCTTTCCCTGTGTGCCCCAATTGACATTTTTTCCTTTATTCTGTGGGTCGGTATGATCATGGCGATACTAAATTGATACACTTCAAAAACGTAATTTTGCTATCTACAACAGTATGGCAGTATATGGGGATTTTACTGAATATCTATTATAATGTGGAATGGCACATCAAATGATTAAAAAATGATACAGCCTAGGGTCTTGCAAAGACTTGAGCGTCTTTCCTTCTTATATGCTCCCCAACAATTCCCCCTCTTATTCTAGCCGCCCAAAAGATAGCAATAAAACACATTATAAAGTAAAGGCACCCGTAAAACCTATATATTTTTGAAAGCAGACAATCAGGTGATGCATTTGCCTTAATTAACAGCCCAGACCACCCTCAATGTAGTCTGTAAGACTTGCAAAGACTTGAGCGTCTTCCCTTCTTATATGCTCCCCAACAATTCCCCCTCTTATTCTAGCCGCCATCGGTTTTCTAGTCTAGGATAGCGTTGAGCTATGCCACTGTAAGGGCTGCTTTGAGAGTCAGATGTTGTGGAGTTGTTGAAGCAGGAACCAATCTCATCTCCGGTGATGGACTATGGAGCACACTTGTGCCTAGAATAAAATCATCTTTGTCCAGTTCTGGTCTAGCTACTCCTGGATCATATCCTTTAAGCTTTTTGAAATGGGACACATTCCTTGTAACCTGATGACCATGGTGTTCCACGGTGATCATGGTACCTTTTACCTGAGTCACCTGAAAGGGTTCAGGATAATATGGGGAAGACAGTTTGTCACTTGGTCTCAACCTCTTAACTAGGACCCAATCTCCCACATTTATTACTACCATATTGTAGCAATCCTTGCCTCTATCAGCATATCTCTTCATCCTTTCTTTTGATAAGGAATCCTTGAGAGGCATTGGGGACTCATTGGGAGTTGAAGGGCCATTTGGGAGTTTGATGCGCAAAGTCCTGTTAAAAAGTGCAGTTGCTGGCAGTGTGCCCCTAGAGGAGTGTGGTGTGGCTCTGTACTGTCTAAGGAATTTGTACAATTCTTGCTGTAGATCCCTATGTTCCATGGTGGCAATCCTGAGAGTTTTGTTGATAGATTGTATGAAACGTTCCACTTCGCCATTGGCCTGAGGCCAGTATGGAGTTATTTTCCTGTGTGTGAACCCAAGATAAGTGGCAAAAGATTTGAAGTCTGCACTATTGAAGGGTGGCCCATTATCAGTTTTTACGGTTTCTGGTATGCCATATGCAGAAAAGATCTTTCTGGCATGATCTGGCAATGAACAGAAATCAACACTAACTGCGGGCCATGGACTTTCAGGCAGAGGTGTCATTTGTCGTGGAGCTTGTCTACGGACCACTGTCGTTGCTTTACACGGAATGCATGCTTTGATGAGGGACTCCACCTTATTGTCAATTCCTGGAAACCATACATTTTCTCTTAGTAGTTGCTTAGTTTTTACAACACCTTGATGAGCCTCATGAGCAAAATCAAGCACTCTGTCCTGTAGCTTCTGAGGTATTATGAGGCGATTGTCACGCAGGAGTAGATTTGTGTCTGACACCGAAAGTGAATGCCCTGCTTTGAAGAAGTTTTGCAGGTATGCTGCTTGTTCAGGTGGTTGAAGATGAGCCTCAGTATTGAATCAACTCCAATTTTTGGACCGTACAGGTTCAATAACCAGCTGAAGTTGTGTATCAGTACCCACTGCTTGTTTGACTTCCTCAATAGTCATAGCTCTTGGCACAGAATGTTCAACAACAAAATTTACATGCTCTTCAGCTAGAACAGTTGCTGGTGTGTCATCCTTGGAAGAGTGTGGTGAGGGATGTCTTGAAAAATAATCTCCAACTCCTGCCTCGTACCTTAGTGAAAAATTGTAGCTTTGTAGCCGGAGTACCCAGCGTTCAATTCTTGGGGGAGGTTTTGAGGAATGCTTATTGAAGATTGGAATAAGTGCTTTATGATCAACTGTGAATTGACGACCAACAAGGTAAAGATGAAAATGTAGGCATCCCCACACAACCACCAGAGCTTCTCTTTCAGTTTGTGAATAGCGCTGTTCTATCTCTGTCAAAGCCTTGCTTGCATATGAGATTGTAGAAATGCTACCATTATCATACACCTGAGTGAGGATTGCACCAAGGCCTACTGGACTGGCATCCACGATAAGTTCTGTAGATTTCAGAGGGTCAAAATAGGCCATAACCTGGTCAGTTGTCAGGCAAGCTGCGGCGTGGTACCACCAGGTCGTTCCTCAGGCGTGACTTGTCTGCAGTGGCGGCCAAGGTTGAGGTACAGAAACAGCAGTCAAGCTCGGGGTCAAGTCCAGGCACAGGGTCAGGGCAGGCGGCAGAGATGCAACGTCAGAATCCAAACCGGGGTCAGCAACAGGAGGTCCAAGCAGAAGGGTACGGGAACACAGAACTCACGACAGCAATACGGAGGGACACTGGAACACGGGAACACGGAGGTAGTCAGGCAACGCAGGAACACGGAGGGAGTCAGGCACGCAGGAGACACTAGAACACAGGAGACACTGGAACGCAGGCAAATCGCAACAGAGCTTTCTCTAAGGCTGTGGGGCACAAAGATCCGGCAGGGCTTGCAGGAAGAGGCAGGCTTAAATAGATTTGGGCAATGTGGCCAGCGCCAATTAATGGCGCGCTGGCCCTTTAAATTTCCTGGAAGTGTCGCGCGCGCCACACGGAGCGAGGCCGGGACTCGGGAGTGGGGAGAGGTGAGACGCGCTGGCGCGGCGCCTGCGGGGAGCGAGAGGCACGGGTGAGCCCGCGACCCGCGACAGATTTCAGTGTGTGAAAAGCTGTCTGATGTACAGTAGTCCATGACCAAGGAATATCTTTATTTGTTAGTTGTCGCCGAGGTTCAGAAATAGTGGCCAGGTCAAGTACGAAACGTCTACAGTTTGTGACCAGTCCAAGAAAACTGCGAATTTCAGAAACATTTTGTGGCTGACTGGCTAATTTTATAGCATCAACTTTTTGAGGGTCTTCTGATACACCATTTTCGGAAAAAAAAACTTAACGACTTCTGGTTGAATTCACATTTGATGGATTTAGTGTTAGCTTGAAGGTTTCTAGTCTTTGAAACATTTGCTCTAAGAGGCTGACATGTTCCTCCTGGGTGGTGCCAAATACTAAGATGTCATCACTAACATTGAGGACTTTGGGTATTCCTGAAAGAACTTGGCTGATAATGTTTTGGAATATTCAGCTGCTGATGAAATTCCAAAGTTTAGCCTCTTGAATCTTCACAGCCCCACATGAGTGCTAAACGTGATATACCTTGAGTCTGGATGTAATTCAAGCTGATGGTAACCTGATTTGAGATCCATTTTAGAAAATATTTGGCGCCGTTGAGATCTGTTAGAATTTTGTCAATGGTAGGTGTGATGCGCCTCTAAATAGCCTGATTGGCATGTCGCATATCCACACATAATCTGATTTTACTAGGCTGCTTTGGTTTAGGCGCAACAACAATTGGTGACACCCAGGGTGTTGGAGCTTCCACTCTTTCAATAACATCTGCATCCTCTAAGTCTTGAATTTCTTGCTCCACCAGCTTGCGGACATGAAATTGGATGCGCCTGTGCGGTTGCACTGTTGGTTGTATTGACTGATTAATGTGTAATTTTACTTGAAAGTCTTTTAGCTTAAGGAGATGGGGATATTTATTTACAACTTTTGGAACACTTGAATTGTTGACATTGTTGACCAGCTTACTAAACCTAGAGCTACTGCACTACTGCAGCTGAGAAGCGTGTCTGCGGTGCAGTCCACTACATAGAACGTGTCTCAATTGCCAGTTCTAACTGAAATTTACCACACAGGGGTAAGGCAGTAGCTGAAGCATAAGGAAATATTTTCAGGTTGGCACTTTGCAGAGCAGGTTTGTTCTTAAGACAATCATAGACAGCTTGACTAATTACATTAAAAGATGCCCCTGCATCCACAAGCATTTTCACAGGACTGCCATTTATGAAGATGACCTGTTTGGGATTAGTAACTGCATGCACGGTGTGAGAGCCCTCTTCTGTGACGGAGAATAGGTAAGTACTGTTGGATTCATCAACAGGTAGCACTGGCATGCAATGCATGGACTCTCTGTGACGCAGGCTGTTTATAAGGGAGAGGACATTGTGGTTTAGATGAGGATCTGCAGACTTTAGCAAAGTGATACTGTTTCCCACAGTTGTGACAAGCTGCACCCTTTGCTGGGCAGGTTTTCTGGTGAGGATGGGAACCACCACTGTTGTAGCAGGTTGTACCCTGTGTATGAGGTATGTGTGATTTTTGGGTGAGCTTTCCTATACAAGATGGCTGCTCTGGCTCTGCCCTGGTCTCTATGAGTTTAGCCTGATTCTCTGCAGCATCATTTATATGTGCAGTCTCCAATAACTCTGCAATAATCATAGTGGGATCTCTCAGCGCCTGCTTCCCTAGTTTAGAAGAGATGCATCTCTGCAAATTCACAGTATGTAGCAAGATGTCTGAGCCTGGCATGATATTCAGCAATGCTTTCTGATGATGCACTAAACTTGAAAACCTTGAAAGCTGGATTTGTATGTGGAGAGAAGTGCTTGCTTAATGCTGCTTTACATGGCTCATAGTTAGAGATGGGCAAATTTGTTAAAATTCGGTTCGTCCCGATTCGCCAAATTTTTCTAAAAAATTGTATTCGATCTGAATCGAATTATGACGAATCACGTTAAAAAAACAGGTATTTCCTGGCTGCAAAGAGCCTGTGGGGTGTTGTAGAACATTGTGCCATGCTTAAATATGCATAGGGAGCATGGTTTGGTCTTCAAACAATGCTGTGTTTAAATATGACACGCACATGACAGTCGCTTCAATCTTCACTTCCATGTGCACTTACATAGGCCAACTTCACCAAATAAGAGAAGCGGGAACACAGCCTGACAAGGTAGCGTCTGTGCAGCTCGAAAGGACCGAGCTGAGGGCCAAGATCCCACTATAACATCAAAGAGTGCACTCTTTTATACTGACATCAGATGATTCCATAGATTACTACAGAACCTGTTCTTTTAAACGCGGATTCATGTAGAAACCCACCTAAAGAGTGGAGAGGGTGTCGGCAATAATTTTGCATTGATCATTTTGCCCTTCTTTTCACGAGTCAGTGTTCTCTTTCAATCGGTCAATAATCCATCAGTATTGCTAAAGCCAATAACAAACAGGAGTTGATCCAGAATATGATCCAGAGATGAGCAGCAAATGGGATACTTGCATGTCCTGTGTATTCTGTATCCACTCCTGCTTTTGGCTATCAATCCTGAAGCCACGTCATAGAGTGGTGAAGGGTGAAAATAGCATTATGGAAATCACAGGGTGTTCCAGGGAGATATCGGTCATTTGGCAGCAGCATGAGTAGGCTGCAGAGTGGCACGATGACAAATTAGTTATGGAGGTGGCGGAAACATGGTAGGCCACAAAGTGGCGCAATGATAAGAGTTTGGAGGTGGCGGCAGCAGCATCAGCAGCAACAGGAGGCCACAGGTGACAGCAACATGGTGGCAGCAACATGGAAAGCCACAGAGTGGGACAATGGTATAGTGTGGAGGTGGCATCAACAGGAGCCCACAGGTGGCAGCAACATGGTGTCAGCAACATGGAAAGCCACAGAGTGGTCCAATGACAGAGTGTGGAGGTGGCAGCAGCAGCAGCATCAGCAGCAGCAACAGGAGGCCACACAGTGGCACAATGATAAAAGTGTGGAGGTGGCGGCAGCAGCAGGAGTCCACAGATGTCAGCAACATGGTGGCAGCAACAGGGAAAGCCACAGAGTGGCACAATGATATAGTGTGGAGGTGGCATCAGTAGCAGCAGATTGGAGATGCCACATCCATTATACATTACAGTTTTCCTGAAAAATCTGGTCTTTGACAAAAAAGAACTACAAAGGTGGCACCAGCAGCAGCATGAGGTCAGAGGTGTGGAGGTGGTGGCAACATGGTAGGTCACAGAGTGGCACAATGATGTAGTGTGGAGGTGGCATCAGTTGCAGCAGGAGCCCGCAGGGTGGCACAATGATGGAGACTGGAAGTGGCGGCAGCAGGAGCCCATATAGCCAACAGCAGAGGAGGCCACATTGTGGCACAATGACGAAGTTTGAAATGTATTAGAAGTTGAAATTTTCCATTTTAATTTGTAGATTAGAGACGCCACATCCATAATACATTACAGTTTTCCTGAAAATATCAGTTCTTTGACAAAAAGAACTCCAAAGGTGGCACCAGCAGCAGCAGAAAGAGATCAGATGTGTGGAGGTGGCGGCAACATGGTAGAGCACAATGATATAGTGTGGAGGTGGCATCAGTATCAGCAGGAGCCTGCAGGGTGGCACAATGATATAGTGTAAAGGTGGCATCAGTAGCAGCAGCAACAAGAACCTGCAGGCTGGGACAATGATATAGTGTGAAGGTGACATCAGTAGCAGCAGCAGCAGGAGCCCGCATAGTGGCACAATGATATTGTGTGTTGGTGGCATCAGTAGCAGCAGCAGCAGGAGCCTGCAGAGTGCCACAATGATATCGTGTGTTGGTTGCATCAGTAGCAGCAGCAGCAGGAGCCAGCAGGGTGGCACAATAATATAGTGTGAAGGTGGCATCAGTAGCAGCAGCAGGAGCCTGCAGAGTGGCACCATGATATAGTGTGGAGGGGGTGGACAATTCCAGTCCCTGGTCAAGATGGTAGGAGGCATATGGAGCAACTGGAAGCAGATGTGTGGCATCAGGTGGTGGCAGCATCAGAATAGTGGCTGAGGAAGGTAGTTAGAACCCAGACTCATTTCTGAACGTTTGGAGGAGGCGTCATGGCTGATGTAGTCTGATGCATTAGGCATTGGCGAGTTGAAATCCTGGCCGATCCAAGCCTGATTCATCTTGACAAAGGTCCGTCTCTCCACATTACGGGTGGACAAGCGGGTTCTCCTGGGGGTAACGATGGCCCCCGCCGCACTGAACACCCGCTCCGATGCCACACTACTGGTCGGGCAGCTTCTCTACTGCAAACTCCGCAAGTAACGGCCATGCATTAAGTTTGGCTGCCCAGTAGTCCATGGGATCCTCTACCTGAGGTGGTAAAGTGCTATCCAAGTAGGCCACCACCTGCTGGTGCAGGATGTGCTCCATGTCCTGCTGCTGGTGGCGGCTACCCTCCTCACTAGGTGGGTGAAGGAAGTTACTCAATAAGGAATCCAGACTTAATATGCTGCTGATGGAGCTGCTACTGCCCCTACCCGCCCAGCTCCCCACAGCAGCCATGGCAGTAGTACGCGAGCGATGAATCCCCCAGTCAGACCTGACAGAGGATGGACAATGTCGCACATTTTTGATTGGTAGCGAGGGTCCAAGAGGGTGGAAAGCCAAAAGTCATCCCTATGGCAGATGCTGACTATTCGGCTGTCACTAGTTGGGCAAAGCAGCATGCTGCCGGCCATCTACGCAAATGACTATGAGGGACTCCCGGCCTCCATCTCCACAGTATTCTGCCACGGTTCTTCTGCCTTGTCTTCTAACTCCTCCGGATGCTCCTGCTCCTCCTCTCTTTCACTTCCGCTCACCTGAGTGGAAAAATCACTGATTTCACCAGACTCTGCTTGTGCTCAAATGTCCTCCTCCTCATCCTCCTCTAGTTCAGCCCCCACGGAACTCATATGATCTTGAGATGTAGTCTCCAAATCTCCAGTGCCCTGACCAGACACATTTTGCAGCACGAGTTCCAGGACATGAAGCAGTGGAATGACGTTATTCATCCCGCAGTCCTGGCGACTGACAAATAACATGGCCTCTTCAAATGGCCTGAGCAAACGGCAGGTGTCACGCATGAGCTGCCAGTAGCTGACATCAAAGTTACACAGGGGAGTTCTATGGTCCGCTTGCATCATCAAAAAATCATAAATGGCTTTTTTCTGTTCATACAGGCGGTCTAACATATGGAGGCTGGAATTCCAACGGGTGGAAACATCGCATATCAGACTATGTTGGGGTAGGCCGTTCTGACGCTGCAACTCGAGGAGGGTGTGCTTGGCTTTGTAAGAATGGCTGAAGTGCATGCACAGTGTTCTGGCCATTTTTAGAATGTCTTGCAGATGGGTGGAAGACTTCTGGAACTTGTTGACTACCAGATTGAACACGCATGGACCATCCCTTCTCGGTGCAGTTTGGACACCATGTTCCTTCCATTGTCTGTCACCATGGTTCTGATTTTTAGATGTCTCGAAGAAGGCCACACATTGATTTCCTTTTTCTCCAAGATTGGAGTGGGTTTTTTTCTTGAACGCTGAAAGAATGGCGCTGGCTGGTCCCGTAAAAATGATTTATTTCATTGAACGTAAAATAAAGTAAAATAATTAAAATAGAACAACGTGTTTCGTGCTTGGGCTAAGCGCTTCCTCTGGTTCATAAACATATGATCTTGGTGCCGTTAATTTTATATTGATCGGAGTTCTTTCAGCATTCGAGAAAAAAACCCACTCCAATCCTGGAGAAAAAAGATATCCGTTTGGAATTGCCTATCCACGTCAAGGGGGAGTAAGCAGGACAACAAACGCGGCAACGGAGATAAAGGTCCATCTAAGGAAGCATCATTTGGGAGTTGTGCCCTGGATGCACAACCCCACAAGGTTAGCAGCTTTAAGTATCAAATTTTGACCATTTATCACAAGGGTAATACACCACAGGAGCACCCCTCTGTCTCTTCTATCCCCCATTTCTTCTAGTACATTGATTTCTTGTCGCATGACACAGAGCAGTTCCTTCCCTGTGTGACTTTGTTCGCCCAGGCAAACTAGGTGTAGAACTGCATGACACCGCTGTGCCCTGCACATGTGGTATGATGGAGCAGCACTTGTGGAGGCTGAGGTGTTGGAGAAGGAGGAGGAGGCAGACACCGGCGCAGGTGCAGCAGTTTGACAACGTGGAGGAGAAAGCGCCGTCTCTTGTGGAAGTTGTTGGTGTGGCTGGGAGGGAAGCACATTCACCCAGTGGGCTGTAAAGGACATGTACTGGCGCTGACCATATTTACAGCTCCACACATCCGCGCTGCCGTGCACCTTGGAAAAAAATTGCGGCTTGGAACTCTCCCCCTCGGTTCGGCACAAACCATTAGTTCTCTGAAGGGTGCAGAGTCCTCGACTTGGAAAGGGAGAGACTGCAGTACCAACAACTTCGACAACAGCACGGTCAGCTTCTGCACCTTAAGATGGCTGGACGCATAGAGTTGTCTCTTTGTAATTGCCTCGCTCAACGACTGCTGGCGCCATGCGTAGCGAGGAGCAGGAGCATCTGAACCTGGAGATTGTGTCAAAGGCAAACAGCTCCCTTCGGCAGAGGTGCTGGAGCCTTGACTTGATAAAACAGCATGTGTGCCTCTAGGTGCTGCTGCTGCGCCTGCAGGATGGACCACATCTGACTTCATTTTCTCCCAGGCCATTGGAAGGTGACGCTGCATGTGTTGGCGCAGGCCCATGGTGCCAAGGTTAGCTCCCTGGCCACGCTTCACTTTCTTCCTGCAAACGACCACACCGCCGAGGTGGTAATTTGCTAACACTTTGCAGTGAGCGACTACTACTGCCGCTGCCTCGCTGAGCCCCTGTGCCACTGCTTACTTGGACCTGCAAGTCAGGATTTGTACCCCGCGGACATTTGGCTCCAGTTCTCACATTGCTGCCACCCTGTTGACTCACGGCCACAGTAGCGA
Source organism: Engystomops pustulosus (assembly GCA_019512145.1). Taxonomy (NCBI): domain Eukaryota; kingdom Metazoa; phylum Chordata; class Amphibia; order Anura; family Leptodactylidae; genus Engystomops; species Engystomops pustulosus. The sequence continues at coordinate 128,543 of WNYA01000407.1, forward strand.
CCTGCTGCCTCCTCCGGTGCATGACGCGCAAGCTGACACTCTCTTCGCCTGATGATAATGAATCCCCTGCTACACCCAGCTCCCAAGTGCGATCAGCTACATCATCGTCAATTTGCGTTTCCCAGTCACTGCTACTCTTCTCACTGGTGTCAGTATGCACAGCCCGCCTACTGCAGGAAGCAGCGGAAGTCTGCCCCACGGAAGCTGCCAAGCAGCTGCTGACTGTCCTCAAACACTTCGTCCTCACTGAATAGTGGTGCTGAGCCTAGACCACCTAGTAGCTCTCTGGCTGCAAGAAAGGAACTGGACAGAGGCTGGTTGAGGACAGGTGAGGGCCTGTGACCTGCTCCTGGGCCATGCCAACTAATTTTTGTATCTGAGGAACCCACAGACTCTTGGCTGGGGTTGTCAGATGTTATATTTGAGGAATTGGATGACCTAGTCAACCATTCAACAACCTTTGGGTTGTTGATCAACACACTGCCGCTAGATGACAACGGCAGTTCTGGCCTCACAGAGTCACCCCTGCTATGACGTCCCATTACTGTGCTGCCTACTCTGCCTGCTCTACCTGCCACCTTTTTGTCTTACATAATGGTTAATAAACTACGTGGATTTGACACGTAAATCTGGCTGTAAACTATAGGCGCAAAAAGGTCTGGCAATGTGCGTTATACAGATACCCCACAACTGACAGTGTAATATCTGCGAAAATCACTGTATAAACTATGTGGATTTGACACGTAAATCTGGCTGTAAACTATAGCCCAAAAAGGTATGGCAATGTGTGTTATACAGATACCCTACAACTGACACCCAGTGAGAGGTACACAAATCACTATAGCAGCTGCATAAAGAAATTGCTAATGCAGATGCATGAAAGTCAAACAGAAGTGTTCCTATTTGATTTTTCAAATAAATAGAACTGCTATTTGGGGTATACAGATCCCCCGTAAAGAACAACCAGGGATTGGTCCACCAATCGCTACTGCAGTGCATGATAGTCAAACAGATTTCTTCCTATTCCATTTTGTCACTAAATAGAACTGCTATTTGGAGGCAGGCTGGGCTGGCTGTATACTACAGGGGGCAGGCTGGGCTCGCTGTATACTAGTGGGGACAGGCTGGGCTCGCTGTATACTACTGGGGGCAGGCTGGGCTGGCTGTATACTACTGGGGGCAGGCTGGGTGGCTGTATACTACTGGGGTCAGGCTGGGCTGGCTGTATACCTCTGGGGGCAGGCTGGACTGGCTGTATACTTCTGGGGGCTGGCTGTATAGTACTGGGGGCTGGCTGTATACTACAGGTGGCAGGCTGGCTGTATACTACTGGGGGCTGGCTGTATACTACTGGGGGCTGGCTGGCTATATACTACTGGGGGCTTGCTGGCTATATACTACAGGGGGCAGGCAGCGGGGGGGGGGCTGTATACTACTGGGGGCAGGCTGGGCTGGCTGTATACTACAGGGGGCAGGCTGGGCTGGCTGTATACTACAGGGGGCAGGCTGGGCTGGCTGTATACTACAGGGGGCAGGCTGGGTTGGCTGCATACTACAGGGGGCAGGCTGGGCTGGCTGTATACTACACAGGGCAGCCAGGGCTGGCTGTATATTAGTGGGGGCAGGCTGGGCCTGCTATATACTACAGGGGGCAGATTGGGCTGCTTGTATACTACACGGGGCAGGCTGGGCTGGCTGTATACATAAGTTCAACAAGCAAAGAAAAGAAAAGGATGCGGCACTCACCGGTATCGTGGACAATTTTCACTTTATTGTGGGGAAATATTCATGGCAGGGAAGATGCACGCCACGCCAAGATGACGGTCCGTTTTGCGCAGTGTGCGTTTTCTCAAACCTCAGGCAACGCTAGACTTCCGAGGTCAGCTGATATACCTGTCTCGGGTTCGCGTTGGGGAACAGTGTACAAACCAAGTAACAAGATATACATAGCAATGTAATGTTAAAAACAACAGTTAGTTACATTCAAATATAACACCTATTCACTTAATCAAGTGAATATAATAACAGCTGGGTTTTTTATCCTAAAGAATGTCATATTCATACCTATTGTTACAGGTTAGTAAAATTCAGCTTGCAGCTGGACAATGGGGAAGTGTGGGGAATGCAGAACCAGTATAGGAGAGGCACCACTTCAGATTGGAGAGAGAAGTAAATAGAGAAATAAAAACCAATAGAACGACGGAGGGGGAAAAAAGAAAACAAAGAAAAAGAACAAACGAGGGGGGGGGGGAAGGGTTAGGGGAGGGGAAGGGGGAAGAGGAAAAGGACAGGGAGAAGGTGGGCGAAGAGGGGAGAGGGGGTGTAAGGGGGCAACAGATCATAAGATGAGGCGTTATATATCAGCACTGGGGGTATATATAAGGGGCGCGTCACGTTCACACATAATACAAATACTATGTCTGTATATATGTATTACGTAATCACTCTGTGAGCGTTTCATTTATAAAAACACGCTTAGATCATTTCCATCTTTCAGCCCCATAACGCCCAATGCATTGTATTTAAGGATCAATTTTGCGATCACCTCCCCGAGGATCTACTTCCACTTTTTCCAAACCTGCAAATCTAAGCACTTCAGGGTTACTGCCATGTTTCTCTATGACATGGTTAATGAGACGGGGATAGCCTTTACCTGTACTGATTGAATGGTAGTGTTCGCGGAACCTGGTGAATAGATTCCTAATAGTTTACCGATGTAGTAATATTGCCAGGGGCAGGTGACGACATACACTACAAAAGGGGATCTACAATTAATGAATGGCTTAACTTCATGTAGTGCACCACTCAGTCTGATTGATTTAGTTTGTATAATATGCCGACAAAAGTTGCATGAGCCACATCTATAGTTTCCAACGGTGGTACATTTGGATAGCCAAGTGGCATCGAGAGAAGTAAAAAGACGGGAGGTAAGCTGTGTTTTTAAAGAGGGACTATGTCTGAATGTAATAAGCGGTCTTTGGTTCGTAACTCCAGAGAGTTGATCGTCTGTTTCCAATATTTTCCAGTTTTTATATATGGCTGACCGTATGGCTCGCTCGCACGGACTGTAGTCGAACGAGAAAGCCACCCGTCCGCCACCGAATTTATCCTGGTTGTCTCTATCTTTTCTAATTCTCTGAGTTTAATGCCGTATCGAAGTATTACGGGCTTTTTCAAGCACCCTTTTCAGCAACAAGGCTGGGTACCCTCGTTGTAACAGTCTCTTACTAAGCTCTGCAGCTTGGGTTTCAAAACCGTTAGGTTCGCTCTTGAGCCTTTTTAGTCGTAAAAATTGGCTGAATGGTACACTTTCCTTTGTGTGGTCTGGATGGGAGCTATTGTAATGTAATATTGAATTGGTGGCAGTGGGTTTTCTAAATGCGGTGGTGGTAATGCAATTATCAATGACCTGCACTTTCACGTCCAGGAACTCGAGGACTTGTCCCCCAAAAACAGATGTGAACTTCATATTCATGGTGTTGGAGTCATTCAAAAACGACACAAAATCGTGAAATTCGGTTTTCGTGCCTTCCCACACCATGAATATGTCATCCACATATCGAAAGAAGGAGATAATATTCTTAACAAAAGGGTTATTCATAGAAAACACATACTCTCGTTCAAAAAATGCCAAGAATAGATTAGCAAAAGTACATGCCATTGGTGTGCCCATGGCAGTTCCGTTTTTTTGAAAAAACCATTTACCATCAAATAAAAAGGCATTATGTTTTAAAATAAAGCTTAACCCTCTACAGACAAATTGAATATAATTTTCATCTTGTGAGGCATCAGAGAGGATAGTGCGAATGCTATCGACACCCAGATCTTGAGGGATCCGGGTTTAGAGGCTTTCGAAATCGAAATCTTGCCAAGTGATGGATTCGATTGCTGAGAGGAATGCATTTGTGTCCTTAAAATAGGACGGGATACTTTTAAGTAATGGGCGTAACAACCAGTCTAGGTACTTGGACAATGGTTCTGTGAGTAACCCTATCCCCGCCATCGGACGCCCCGGGGGGTTTATCATTGTTTTGTGGACTTTCGGGAGGAAGTACCACATGGGATGACGGGGATGAGAGGGGAAAAGTTTGTCTGTGTTTTTTTTCGTAAGGATTTTCATCTCTACACTCCATCTTAAAAAGATGCGCAATTTATCCAAGTACTTGTGTGTGGGATTACTCTGCAATCTACCATAGGTATTGGCGTCATTCAGCTGTCTCATAGCTTCTTAGATATAATAGCTTCTAGTCAAAAGCACTATATTGCCCCCCTTGTCCGCAGGTTTCACTATGGTCTCCCTCTGGGACTTAAGCCATCTCAAGGCTCTATTCTCGCCGGCGGTAAGATTAGGGAGGGCTTTTTGGTAGATTAGAGCTTTGACATCCTCCAGCACACGCTGATAAAAAATGTCCAGGGGGGAAACGTGGATGATATCCCACCTCTAAACCTCTCTATTTCTATAGTCTCCACAACTGGTTGGGGTTCAATGATCTCTAATAATGTGAGTATGTTCTGAAGATCATCGGGACCTTGGAGTGAGGGTGGGAAGAAGCCAAGGGGGCCTATAGTGCCCGGAGTTTCCCCAGTTACATCCAAATCCAAAATTTATCAGCATGGCTGTGAACTAAAACTTATATTTTTATTAGATATACCTTAAAATATACATAGGTCACAGGTTGTGAATTCTAAAAACAACAACAACAATCCGTACTATAGACGCCGACCTAGGCGACTATACTGATCACTACAACCCCCAACGGTTGTGGATCAAACAATGGGTATACCACGTACCTGTAAATCATGGTGCCATGCACCATACCATCCAATAAATACCTTGCAAAGAGGAAATAAAAGATGGTTCTTACCACAACTGGTAATGGTCTGTAGTTGTGTCCAGTGGTCAGCTGTGCTGTTTCCAAAGTACGTGTATTGACGGGAGCATTAAGATGGTAAAGGACATACCTGTATATGTTGGAACCAAAAACGTCACGAACTGTAACAAGGCTACAACTGTCCCTGTCCCCAGGTGTGATTAGCTCCCGCCCTGACAAGGGCAGTCCCAATAGCTTGCCCTAGTTTAGAAAAAAACACCCTGCATTCCCCTTCCCTAACATCCAAATTCATATTACAATTCCTATCCTGAAAAAAATTTTTAAGGTTAAGTTTTCGGATGGCTTTAAACAGGTCTATCTCAAATTGTACGGGATCAAAGTTGTTAGTTATGGCAAAATTCTGTCCCTTTGTTAGTAATGAAGTACAGTCAGAGTCATGTGGTAAGTCGGTAAGGTTAATGATGTTAGTGTCTTTTTTGTTGTCACCTGAATCTTCTACCGCCACGTCACTTGCTTGCGTTTGCGGTTCGGCCAACGACCTCTTCTTCCTCCTCCTCTTTCTGCCCCTCCTGATGCGCCTTCTAAAGGGGTAACTTCCAAAGTGGGGGGCTTTGATCTTTGGAGGTGCTGGTCCCTGGTAAATCCATTCTTTTACTGGCTTCGTCTGACGTGCTTGAATCCGACTCTGTTGTCCAGAAATACGTCTTCCGTGGTTTATTTTTTGGTTGCCTTTTTCTGAATTGTTGTCTCCTCTGAAATTGCCACCCAAAGACAACACCGTTGTCGAAATCGGCTTTATCTCTGAGAAACTTGTCTCTCTTTTTTCTTTTATTTCCGCTTGGATAATGGTCAATCTCTTTTCCAGCTTTTTGAAAAACAGGGATGCTTGGGTGTCCGATATGCAGGTTTTTAACTCCAACTTTGCTTTGCACAATTCAACAGTGATGTTGGCGTATTCTTCTTCATTGCGTCTCAGTACTAAACGCAAAATATTTAGTGAATGTTGCAGATGTAGGGATTGCCATTCATTCATAAAAGGACGGGGAGAAGGGGGGCGAAGAGGGGAGAGGGGGTGTAAGGGGGCAACAGATCATAAGACGAGGCGTTATATATCGGCACTGGGGGTATATATAAGGAGCGCGTCACGTTCACACATAATACACATACTGGGGCAGATTAATCAAGCAGTCTGAAAGTCGGAATATTTCCAGTTGCCCATGGCAACCAATCACAGCTCAGCTTTCATTTCACCAGTGCTCATGAATATTTTAAAGGGGAGCTGTGATTGGTTGCCATGGGCAATTGGAAATATTCTGACTTTCAGACTGCTTGATAAATCTGCCCCACTATGTCTGTATTAATGCATTACGTAATCACTCTGTGAGCGTTTCTTATATATGGGAATTTGATTTATTTTGGTCCACTTGTTGCTCTGTTACGTATGTTTTCACACTTTTAATTGCTTTTATGTATTTTTGATGCATGGCAATAAAAGATTTGTATTCATTTATGCCTATACACACTAGCCTTTTCTTGGATTTTGTTATACATTGGGGGTCATTTACTAAGGGCCCGATTCGCGGTTTCCAGACGTTTTACCCGAATATTTCCGTTTCACGACGATTTCCCCTGAATTGCCCCGGGATTTTGGTGCACGCGATCGGATTGTGGCACACCCCTCCACTTAAGTACATCCACATAGATCCTCACTAAACTAACTGTATGAATAAAGGAATACTGATGTAGATGAAATTTATTTTAATGGAATCAAACAAAGCAATTAATGTAATGGCTTTGTTGAGCCCTTTTGGGGTAATAGTATTATTTAAAAAGATCCATTTTGTTTCTCTTTGTAAGGACCTACTCCATTTACCACCTCTGGGATGTGGGGTCACAGTGTCAATGCCCTACCGTCACCATTATGGTGAAGATTCATGTGACGGGTATTGGATTGTTTCTATTGTTTCCGATATTCCCAATGAGAGACCCCACTCTCAGTTGTAGTTCGTACTTGGAAAATAGAAAAAACACGGACGACGCTCCTAGTGCGGTCTGGTAGTGTAGAAGAGTAAAATAATTTCGATAATATCTGCTCACCTGGAGACACCTTGTGTCTTATGCGTGAGACAGATAACAAAGGTCCGGTATTTGGATAGGTTGGGTGGGTTGCTGCATCTTCCCGGAATCCGGTACTTGATGGTACAGGATAGGGAAATCAAATAAGTAAGGTAACAAAAAGCCTGGTAGCAATACAGGCCGCGCTACAAGTAGCAATAGAGGCCGCGCTACACGGTTCCGACACAAATTTCTTTTTTGTTGAATGTTTATACGTACAATATTGGACTACGCGTTTCAGGGGTGGGCTACCCCCCTTTATCAGGTTTGTATTTTATAAAAGGGTACATGAAAATCATAAAAAAATTTTGAATGATTAAATGAATGTGGGAGTAGATAAAAGGTAAATTCCATAGCAAGATAAAAACAAATAGTTAAGTAGATAAATGAACAAATAAATAAATCAATACATCAATACATAGGTGTCTAAGCCTGATCATTATTATGTATCTAAATATGTAGGCAACAGATGTTGGGCACATTAATATTACTGTTTGGTATAGTGGAGTTATTACGTTTAGATGGTTCAGCTAAAGAGCCGTCGTGATTGCAGGCTAAAACTCTAAATCAGCTGTTAGGAGATAAAAACAGCAGGTCAGAATAAGGAGAGATTTTAATAATGGGCGTAGTTTAGTGTGGGTAATCGAGTGGGGGCATTTTGGACTTATTTGTTTCAGAGTAGCAGGTCTGCAGATCAGGCTGTATGTGGTCCTTGCTATGCGCAAGCTTGGTTTCCACAATGTACTTGAGGCCACATAGGCACACTGCTCTGTAGATTATCCCACAAGACCTACAATTGATAAAAGATTCAATTTTGTATCTTTTTCCTGTCATATTCCTTGCATATCTGTATCACTTGACAAGCGACACAGCCGCTTCTTTTAAAGGATCCCTTCAAAATGTGTTGCAACCTGGTGGTGGGGGTTGGTGAACTATAATGGCTATGGACAAGTCTATCGCTGAGAGAGCGGACTGGGAATTTAAAGTGGCCCTAGAAAAAAATGTAAAAGTGGCCCCATTCTGTGGGTGGCCTCAAAACAAGCAGGCGTGGCCATGTGATGTGGGTGGAGTTCGTAAACGAAACACAAACTGTTTATAGATGGTCTAAATCATCCAGCGGGATGTATCAGACTTTAAACAGGGACGTATATACAGATGGTCACATAATAGAGGTAGAACTATGTCAAGAACCAGATCCAGGTCACACTTCTGCTCACTAGCATCACAGAGATCTGAAGGTGAACATCAGAGACTTATGACTAGAAGTACAGTCAAAAAGACATAGAGAAATGAAGCTAATATGCACAGGCAGGCTGAAGAACACACATACCTCTGGCAAAAGGAAATGGCACCCCACATATCAGCAGGGAAAGAAACCAAAAAAACAGTTAGAGGTAATTAATTTATCTTCTTGACCTCTTTCTGATGTCCAGTGTGGGATTCTGAGTAAGGGGCTAACCTTTTCGCCCTCTAACGATTTAGATTTTTTTACAGCGTTAAAAGATCTGCATTTGTTTTCTCGGAAATTAATTTTAAAAAAATTGCATTCCAAAAAGTATTTGGTTACAGACAGTCAGATGGAAAGGGAGGCTCTTCAGGCTTTAGAAGACCTTTTACAGAAACAAACCTTGCAAAGGTAGGTTCCCAACCTCGGTCTTTCCTAGATATACCTGTTTCTCCTCCTTGTCCCTGTGCCCCCAGGTGGAAACTCTTCCTGGGATTCTGGGAAAGGGGGATTTTTGGTGATGATGGCGTTCCCGCCGCCTCCCATGTGCAGTGCTGGTTAAGATACATTGATGATTTGGCAAGGATCAGAGATGGAGGACGAGATTTATGCAGAGACTTAACCAGAATAACAAAAATATTAAACTGATGTATAAATACAGCAAAACCACCATTGAATTTTTGGATATCCAGATAATGGTAGATGAACGTGGGTACCTACAGACCGATATTTGCAGAAAGACAACTTCTGTTAACTCTCTTCTGCATGCCTCGTCAGCGGATCCATCCACTACGATTCGAGCCATACCAACTGGCCAATTTTGGAGGGTAAGACGGACTTGCTATACTTTGGCATCCTTCGATACAATCTGACGATTTACGCCACCATTTGAAGGATAGGGGTTTTAGTAACTGGAACATCAAAAGAGGTTACTTAAATGCATGCTCCAAAACACGTAATGAGTTGTTGACAGAGCCTCATTATCATAATTTTATAATTGCTTTTTTCAGCAAAACCACTCGGTTCAGGGATTAAGCAAGATATGTTTCTGCCTCAGCGTAGCTACAGCATTCTCAAGAGTATTTCCACCGTGAAGGCGAAACTCTTAGTCGGGCAAGGAGGACCGAACGTGCGATTTTATATTCATATTTTGAAGACCTTATTTATACATATGTTTGTGAGTATATTGATTAAATAGTTTTTATTTAATTACAAAAAACTTGCCACACTATTGTGTGTTTTATTCCCCTATGGGAACGGAGCCTGAATCATTCGGAGCTTGGCGGCGACATAGTGACCAAGTTCCATAACGTATCTGGTGAAACACCCGAAAAATGATAAATACCAACGAAGATACCCTCTGCAATTTATAGCGATCCCTATACCGATCAAAAGATGAATACCAAAAAGCAGTATACAAGATCTAGGTAGTCAATAACTGTCAAAAGACAAGAATGCTACAAAAGTCAAGAGGGCTGTTGGGGCCCTGCATAAAAATCCCTAACACTCCTCCATGCAGCAGGTGGCGGTTTCCATTGGTGGTGCCGTGGTGTGTCGCGGGGCTGCAACTGTCCCAGCTTCATCTCTTTCAGCTGCCGCCGTTTCCTTTCTTGTAGGTGCGGTGAGTTCTGGAGCAGGCCGTGCCACTTGTCCGGCGGCCATTCCTGAGGACGCACGCGGCCGAGCGCCTGCATCGGGACACGGAGTGCTCCTGGCAGCGGACAAGGGGAGCAGCGGAATGCATCGGAGTCCTCCGCGGGTGTCTCCCGCTGCTCTCGAAGAACCGCTGGAGCTCCGGCCCGCCGCGGTCGGGAGCTCTTGTCGTGCCGCCGCCATCTTTGTAGTTGCGGGAGTCTCCTCTGCCGCGGTAAGATACCGGGATATTCCCCTTGTAGCGGCCCGAGGCAAGGTCGATGTAGAGTGTGGGAGGCTTCCCTTCTTCTTCGGGCCCATAGCTGTCAGTAACTGGGTGCTGGGTGTCACTTGAGGTACCGTGGGGCCCGTAACGGAGCAGAAGCTAGTGAGTGGCACGTCTGCTCGCCTCCATAGGTGGCTCCTGATCTTTAGACTTCTTCCTATGGTCAGTTATCTGCGCTCTTGCTCTTTAGACTTCTCTCTATGGTCCTGTCTCCAGGCTCCTGATCTTTAGACTTCTCCCTATGGTCCAGTCTCCATGCCCATGATCCTTAGTCTTCCCCATATGGTCGTGTCTCCGGGCTCCTGCTCTTTAGACTTCTTCCTATGGTCAGTTATCTGCGCTCTTGCTCTTTAGACTTCTCCCTATGGTCCAGTCTCCGTGCCCCTGATCCTTACTCTTCTCCCTATGGTGCTGTCTCCAGGCTCCTGCTCTTTAGACTTCTCCGTATGGTCTGTTCTTCCGGCCCCTGATCTTTAGACTTCTCCCTATGGTCCGTTCTCCAGGCTCCTGATCTTTAGACTTCTCCCTATGGTCCAGTCTCCATGCCCATGATCCTTAGACTTCTCCCTATGGTCCTGTCTCCGGGCTCCTGCTCTTTAGACTTCTCCCTATGGTCCAGTCTCCATGCCCATGATCCTTAGACTTCTCCCTATGGTCCTGTCTCCGGGCTCCTGATCTTTAGACTTCTCTCTATGGTCTGTTCTTTGGGCTCCTGATCTTTAGACTTCTTCCTATGGTCTGTTCTTCGGGCTCCTGATCTTTAGACTTCTTCCTATGGTCCTGTCTCCAGGCTCCTGATCTTTAGACTTCTCCCTATGGTCCTGTCTCCGGGCTCCTGCTCTTTAGACTCCTCTCCATGGTCCGGTCTCCAGGCTCCTGATCTTTAGACTTCTCCCTATGGTCCGGTCTCCATGCCCATGATCTTTAGACTTTTCCCTATGGTCCAGTCTCCGGGCTCCTGCTGTTTAGACTTCGCCCTATGGTCTAGTCTCCGGGCTCCTGCTCTTTAGACTTCGCCCTATGGTCAGTTATCTGCACGCTTGCTCTTTAGACTTCAACCTATGGTCCAGTCTCTGTGTCCCTGATCTGTAGATTTCTTCCTATGGTCCGGTCTCTAGGCTTCTTCAAGTGAAGAGCAAGCCGGAGCCCACAGTGTCCCCCCCACACCATGACCGAGCCAGTCCTGTGGCCATGCAGCTTTCAAATTGCAAATTTTTCACATCAAATTTTTTTCATATTTTTTTTTTTTTTCACATTTTTTTCATTGGGGGTTGGCTCCGGTCTCTTGATGCATCTGACATCGCAGCGTTTGTATCTACTCCAGGCCCTGCAGGTGAATTTTCATGGCTGCGTTGACCCCGTCGGCCACTCCTCGCCGGCCACTCCCAACCACTTGGCGGAAGGACAAGATAATCGCAAGTGCTAACTATAGGCTACAAGCTGACGTGGGGCAGGAACCCTGATAAATACCCAGAATCTAAAGTAAAACACAATCTAAAAATCCCTTGGGAAACTTATCAGCACACAAATTAATGCCTGTGGTTCTGTTCTTCAGGTGTTCAGGTCCAGTCAGGATCTGGGTCACCTAATCATTGAAGGTATCCCAAGAACGCCTTCCATCTACTGGTCCTTCCCGGTCACATGATCAGACCCTTTCCATCCATTTCCTGACCCGTGATTGGCTGGTGCGTCATATAATGATTGTATTTCTATGTTATTTGTTTATTAAAGGGGATGTTCAGGTTTTATGAATGGATCTTCCCTCCTCTGAACTTGATTGTCCAGGACAGTTGCAGGATTGATGGATCTTCTGTGATCTCATGGGGGTCATATCTTTGCTGACTTATATACAATAGTAATAATATGAGTAAGTAGACAGACTCCTGGTCTTGGCCTGTGTCCCTCTTTGTGGAGCGTTAGGGCCCCTCCATGCAGGATGTACATGATGTTCTCTTCCTCGTGCTGACATTGCAGGGGGGGGGGGGTAGATGATGGACGAGCCCTGGCAGCTGTTGTATGTACAGGAACACAGAGTCTGCCAGGACGGGAGCAGAAGTGTACACAAGAGCTTACAATCGTTTACCCATCAGCCACAGCTTCCTCCTGTGCCAGGTCCAAGAGGAAGCTGCTGCTCTGTACACAGAAGTCACAGGGGAGGGGCACAACTTCCTGGGTGTCAGGAGCCAAATCATGTGTAACATCGAGAAGGAACGTTTCCTCATTATTCACTGACAGGAAAGACAAATATGTCTATAGTGTCCATGGGAGGGGGATGGGGGTCATAATACCTGTATATAGTGTCCATGGGAGGGGGATGGGGGTCATAATACCTGTATATAGTGTCCATGGGAGGGGGATGGGGTTCATTATACCTGTATATAGTGTCTATGGGAGGGGGATGGGGTTCAAAATACCTGTATATAGTGTCTATGGGGGGAGGATGATCATGGAGGGAGAAGGGGGTTCATAATACCTGGTATAAGTGGTCATGGGAGGGCGAGGGGGGTCATAAATAACTGAATATAGGGTCCTATGGGGGAGGATGGGGGTGTCATATAACCTGAATATAGGGTCTATGCGGGGGCAGATGGGGGTCAGAATACCTGAAAATAAGGGTCCTACTGGGGGGGGAGATGGGGGTGTCATAATACCTGAATAAAGGGTCTATGGGGGGAGAATGGGGTCATAATACCTGAATATAGGGTTATGGGGGGAGAATGGGGGTCATAATACCTGTATTATAGTGTCCATGGGGGAGCATGGGGGTCATAATACCTGTATATAGTGGTCCATGGGGGAGCATGGGGGTCATAATACTCGGTATATCTAGTCCCAGATGGGGAGCATGGGGGTCATGACCTGTATTATAGTGTCCATGGGGGAGCATGGGTCATAATACCGTATATAGTTGTCCACTGGGGGAGCAATGGGGGTCATTAATACCTGTATATAGGTGTCCATGGGAGAGGGGTAATACGTTATGCTGGGGGCAGGGGTACTTACGATATAGGGTCCATTTACGCAGGTCAATAAAACTGTGCAATAGAGACTCCTGTGTAAGGCTGCGAATTATTAATTGCTGCTAGAAAGAAATAGAGGAGGTTCAGACCAACAATTGGCAGTGGGATCCTCAGCAGTATTTAGCTTGGATGATCCTGGGCAGAGATATACAGGACCCCACCTCATAGACCCCCTGCACTAGACCCTCAAAAGACCCACCACTGTACCTCCTACCACTAGACCCACCACTTGACCCACCACTAGACCCCCCCACTGGACCTACCACTAGACTCATCACTAGACTCATCACTAGACCCCTCACTAGACCCCTCACTAGAACCCTCACTAGTCCACCACCACTAGACCCACCACTAGACTCATCAATCGACCCATCACTAGACCCCTCACTAGACCCCCCACTGGATCCTTACCACTAGACCCACCACTAGACTCATCAACAGGACCCAGCAATAGACCCTCACGACAACCTACTAGACCCATCTACTTCCCACCACTGGACCTACCACTAGGACCACCACTGAAGACCCACACCTAGACCCTCACTAGACTCATCACTAGACTCATCACTAGACCCATCACTATACCCATCACTATAACCATACTTTTACCCATCACGATACCAGCACTAGACCCCCCATAGACCCACACTCTACCTCTACCCTCACTCTCCCATCACTAACCCACCACTAGACCCCACCACTAGAACCCACCACTAGACCACCACTAGACCCCCACTAGGATCCATCAACTGGGACCCACCACTAGACTTAAAACTCTACTAGACCCATCACTAGACCCCTCACAATAGCCCCACTAGCACCCACTCACTAGACCCCCACTAACCCCCCACCTGTGACTACCACTAGACCCCACGAGACCCACACTAGACCCATCACTAGACCCCCTCACTAGACCCTCTCACTAGACCCCTCACTAGTCCCACCACTGGACCTACCACTCGACCCACCACTAGACCCCTCACTAGAATCTTCCTCACAGACTCTCATGACAGAACCATCATTCACTCATATAAACCCCTCACTATAAACCCATCACTAACCCATCACTAGACCCACACTCTACCCATCACTAGGACCCCTACCATCTAGACCCACCACTACCCCACCACTAGACCCACCACTAACCCACACTCTGGATCCATCACTAGACCCACCACTAGACCCATCACTAGACCCACCACTAGACCCACCACCTAGAAACCCACCACTAACCAGCAATAGACCCACACTAGGATCCATCACTAGTACACCATCACTGAACCCCTACCAGACCCCCCCTAGCCCCTCCCCACTGTAACCCATCACTAGACCCACCACTTAGACCCACCACTAACCCATCACTAAGACCTCACTAGACCCCTCACTAGACCCCTTCACTGCGCCCCCTCACTAGTCCCACCACTGGACCTACACTCTCCTCCCCACCACTAGACCCACATCTTAGAACCCACCACTAACCCCTCAACTAGACCCACCACTAGACCACCACTAGACCCTCAACTAACACCTATCACCATACCCATCACTAACCCATCATCTTAAACCATCACGTAGACCACCACTAGAACCACCCTCTACACCTCACTAGACCCACCACTAGACCCAACCACTAGAACCATCATCTAGACCTCATCACTGAAGACCCTCCACAACCCACCTAGGATCCATCCTGGACCTACCACTAGACCCACCACTAACTCATCACTAGACCCATCACTAGTACGGAATCCAGTCACACTGATATTAGATTGAATGTTTTATTTGCCCACAGTTCAATTAAGTGACTTTCGGTCAATCACTGACCTTCTTCAGACACTGTGAATGTTAAGGTGAGGAAACATATGTATTTATTACATGACGTGGGGAATATTACAGTGGGATATTAACCTATTACACAAAAAGTATGCATGATGCTTATAAGAGAAGGTCGGATTAGTCCCGTACAACAAGGAAAATCCATGTATCACTATGACATATATATCTTAGTCATATGGGAAGGATTGAGCAGGGAAACTTGTGGAATGCTATAAGATTTCAATGGTAGTACGGCTTGACAGGGTAAATCAATTAGTAATGGTCCTGTACAGGAAGCAGTAAGAATAAAGACGTGCTTACCTATGCTAGTTTAGTTCAGATCTTCAGAAGCTGCTATGCAGGGCTTGCGCTTAGGGGAAGAGGGTGGAGCCGCTTATGTGTGGTAGAAGCGATGCAGTGGTAAGTGTTGTGAGGCTTAAATAGAAATATTAGGCTGCGCGAGCGCTGTAATAACGTACTCGGTCTGGACCCGGAAGAGTGCGTCATTGCTTGATCGTTCATCACCCGTTGCCGCGGTGGAACGCATGAGGCTGTTATATGCTGATTGGAGCAGAGATTGGGGTGGGGTGTGGTTGTTGTAGCAAGGAATTAAGTATGTAATGGATGGTGCTACACGATAAGAGGACGTTAAAGAACTGCGCAAAGATAGTATCAAAGGAGATACATTAGTAATATGGGATAATGGAATAATTGGCTAAAAGATGAAATGCCTATATAATGAAAAATGAAAAGCGCCCAATATTGAAGTGAGATGTAGTGTATTCATGCACAATGGGAGTAGATGCATATAGAATGGAATGGAATGTGAGAAATGAATGTGTTAGAAACAATTATGGCATTGTGGATGTTACAAAGTGATAACTAGCACATAACACAGATTAACATATATCACTATATTGCAATATCAATAGCCATAGCGTTGAGAAGGTATTGGTTTTTGCCCACAGCGTCTCTGTTAACAAAACATAGAATTGTTTCTGTTAGTTAAACAAATCAGCGAAGCTGTTGGATATTATAGGTCCTATTTCATTCTTTAGGTGACAGCGTTGTATGGTGAATCCAAACGACCTCTTTTTTTCAGAATTGATACTCGGATCCCACATGGCGTCTTGGGGGTCCCTATGTTGTTATACATGAACAATTCTATTTTGTTGTTACAGAGACCTGGTAAAACAATACATATCATCAACGCTTGGTACTTGTATATGACAATATAGTAGATATATTTCTAACTGTGTATGCTATGTTATCACTTTGTAAATCCACAATATGCCAATATTTTCTCACATTCCTATTTCACCATTCCATTTCCATACTAGTTGCATATACTCCATTGTACCATGAGTAATAACTACATATCACTTTCATATTTGGCGCTTTTCATTATTATTCTATTATATAGGGCATTACTTTTTGCCTAGATTACTCCATTATCCCAGATTACAATAGTATCTCCCTTTGATACTAATCATTGCGCCATTCTGTTTTAACTCCTCTTATCGGTGTAGCACATCCATTACTTAATTCTTGCTACAACCAACTCCGCCCACCAGCTCTAGTGCCCTCCAATCAGCATAACAGCTCCATGCGTGCACTGCGCGGACAAACGTGTGTGAACGCCAAGCAATGTAGCGCACTTCCGGTCCCAGACCGGAAGGAGCTTTTCAGCGCTCGCGCGCCTATATTCCTATTTAAGCCCTCACACCACTTACCATGCCGTTCTCTCCAACCAAGCGGACTCCCGCTCTCCCCTAAGGTGCCACGCCTTCATTAGACGCTTTCTGAACCTCTGACTAAACTTGCAAATGTATTACACTGTCCTTAATTCTTATCTTCCTTTACAGGTACCATTACTAACTTTGAGTATACCCTGTCAAGCCTTCTACTATTGAATCTTATAGCATTCCCAAAGTTTCCCTCTCATCCATTACCATTGAATAGATATACTATGTTAATGCTACATGATTATCCTTGCGTCACAGGAACTATATCCGAACCTTCTTCGTAAGATAAGCATCATCATACTTTTTGTGTGTAAATGTTATATGCCCACTGTACATATTCCCCACTGTACTGTAATAACAACTTATGTTATCCACACTTATACATTCACATGTCTGAAGAAGGTCAGTGGATGACCGAAACGCACTTAATTTAATTGGTGCAAAATAAAAAATTCAAATTCAAATCAGGTGTGGACTCGGATTCCGTCTATGATGTTTGATGGGATGGTGGGACCTCTCATCCCAGAGACACCTGAACAAACAAAATCTAAGGTGTGCGATAATCAACTCCTTACGAAAATTCTGATAGACCACACTAGACCCCTCACTGGACCTAATGCACCACAGACCCACCACTTAGACCCATCACTAGACCCTTCACTTTTTTTAGAACCCCTCACTAGACCCCTCACTAGAACCCTCATAACCCCTCACTAGACCCTCACTCGAACCTCACTAGACCCCTACACTAACCCCTCACTAGACCCACCATGGATCCTCCCCACTGACCTACCACTAAGACCACCACTAACTCATCACTAGACTCATCTATAGAACTCACTCACTAGAACCACACTAGATCCCACCACTGACCCCACCATAGAACTCATCACTAGGACTCATCACTAGACTCATCACTAGACCCATCACTAGACCCATCACTAGACTACATCACTAGACCCACCACTAGACCCCCCACTCTACCCATCACTAAACCCACCACTAGACCCCCCACTCTACCCATCACTAGACTCATCACTAGACCCATCACTAGACCACCACTAGTACAACCATCACGATCACCCCACCCACATCACCCTCACTAGACCCATCACTAGCCCATCACGAAGTACCCCCCCACAGACCCACCCACTAGACCCACACTAAGACCCACCCTAGTACCCCCAACACGAACCCACACTAGGATCCATTCACTTGACCCAACCACTGAGGATCATCACTTGACCCACCACTAGACCCACCACTAGACCCATCACTAGACCCACCACTAGACCCACCACTAGACCCAACACTAGACCCACCACTAGACCCACCCCTATACACCACTATACAGAGTGAAACATACCACTATACACCCCTATACACCACTATACAGAGGAAGCACTATACACATAACCCCGCTATACACACCATACTTAAGAGTGTAAGGATATACCACTATACACCCCTAACCCAGTTCTTTATATAGTGAACATGTCCACCATGACACCCATATACACCCACTATACAAGTAAAATACCACTATACACCCCTATTCACCCCTAATACACCACTATACAGAGCGGAAAATACCACTTTACACCATATACACCCCTATACAGTGATGTGAAAAATACCACTTACACCCCTATTCACCCTATACACCCCATACACCAACCTATACAGAGTGAACAAAAATACCATATCCACCTCTATCACCCCTATACCCTATACACCACTATACAGAGTGAAAAAATACCCATCTATACACCACTGATTCACCCCTCCTATACACCCTATACACCACTTATACTATGAGAGAAACATACCACTATTACACCCCTTATACACCACTATACAGAGTGAAACATACCAACTATACACCCCTATACACCAATGTATACAGATGAGAAACATACCACTATACACCCTATTCGCCCCTATACAGAGTTGAGGAAATTGAAATCATACCACAGTAACTAAGCGAGGGCGATTTACAAAATTTTGCGTTGTCAGTTTGAGTGAATTTTTCAAAAAATAAAAAATTCTGATTTGACCCCAAATCATGGGTCGAATCACATTACAAAACCATGGTATTCCTGGACTGCAGAGAGCCTTTGTAGGGTGTGTGCAACGTGTGCCATGGTAAATATGATGGGATGCGCGGTTATTTTTTTTTGTTTTGCTTGTTTTAGTAGGACATTGCACATGGACTAGCGCGGCTTATTAGAATCGCTTCACTCTTCACTCCATTGCACGTCAGAGGCCAACTTCCCCAAATAAGCGAAGCGGGAACGCTAGCCTGACAATGGGTAATAGTCTGTGGCTAGCTAGAAAGGACCCAGGGCGAAGATCCCAATATAAATACAGAGGCACTCTATTACCATGAAATTCAGATGAGTCTCTGGATACTCCAAGTACCTGTTCTGTTACACGCGGCCTACATGTAGAAACCCTCTTCTTTCACACATCAGTGTCCGCTTTTTTTTTTTTTTTTTTATAATCTTTTTAGTAATTTCAACATAATAATAGTACAGATAAACATATACAAAGGGGATTGTTAACAACGTTCACATATGAATTATTGCACATTAAAGTCCATAAAGGGTTCCATCTGTGTGAGTCGTCTGTTCTTTTGAGGGTGGCTCCATGTTTTCTGGCTATATATAATATTACTTTTTTTTCCCCTATTGTCTTCTGATTCATAAGATGTTTCCAGCTGGTTGTTGATACTTCGCTTGCCTATATTTAAGTGATTGAGGAATATCAAATGGTCCCGTAAAGGTTGAGGTATAAACATTATACTAGTTGGATGTGAACCGAACTCTCAGACCAGGGTCCAAACTTAGTGTCTGGTATGTTGTTTTTATGCTGCGTTCCATTTTTGTTGCTGAAATTTCTCTGGAGTGTTTGCTTATGAGATGATGCGAATCTATGCTCGCGAGCTTGATGCTCGTTCGAGCTTAGGGGGTACTTCGAAAATGCTCGTTACGCTCGGACGAGTATTTCGCTTTTCTACGCTCGAGAAAATGGCAGCGTCCCGCAGTTTGGTGCTGTTTGTTGGCTGTCCAGAAAAACAGAGCAATACAATGCAGGCGGACTATGCCCTCTACACCCGCATGACGTCGGTACCATTACACGTCGATAGCAGTGGTTGGCTGGCCAGATCCAGGTGACCGGGGATAGACTAGCCGTGGCCGCGTGCTCGAGATCATTCTGTGTCTGGATGCCGAATTAGGGAGAGAAGCTGCTGCCTTGGTCAGGGAGCTGTTAGGGTGTTCATTAGCTACGTAGGCTAGAGAGTGATTCTCCACGAACCCAACAGCCCTACTTAGGGCTTGGCACAATACGCTTCTACTGTTCTTTTATTTAATTTGCATCTTTACCATTTTGTGATGGAATTAGTTCAGGGGGATCTGCTTAACGTGTGTTTAGTCTCCTTAGGTGGCACCAACATATCCATAGCAAAAAAGACCCCAGAAGTGGGGAAAATTCAGTAGGGGTGGGATTTCTTAGGCAATAACTCAACGTGTCTCTCATCTGGCATCCAGTAGTGTGCTTCCTTGTACTTGGCTAGAAAATAGCAATAGGAGAATACAAACAGCTCTTGAAGCTTACTAGTATAGCGTCTATATATGTTGATTTCGGTTGATATGCTGGGTGGCTGCTTGTTTTCGCGGTGCATGTACTTGCCATATTTCTGAGCAATTGTAGGGACTGTGCGACCGCGTGTTCTTGCGCTTAGTGGCGCACATATCCATAGCAAAGGTGAAGTTGGGAAATGCCAGTAGGGGTTGGATTTTCTATTAGTGCACTAATCAGTGTACTCATCTGGCATAGTATGTTGACTTCACTTTGAACTTGGCAGAAAATAGCCATAGGAGAATACAAACAGCTTCTTGAAGCCTACAGTATGCGTTCTATATTTGATTTTCTGGTTGATCGGCTGGTGGCTTTAGTTCTGCAGTGCATGTAATTGCCATTCTGAGCAATTGTAGTGAGACTTGCGCCTCCGCTGTGTTTCTGAGCTTAGGGCGCAACATATCATAGCAAAGGCGAAGTGGGAAAATCTAGTAGGGGTTGGATTGCTATAGGCAAGAACTCAGTTCCTCTAATCTGGCAGGGTAGTGTGCTCTTGAACTTGCTAGCAAAATAGCCTTCATAGGAGAATACAAACCAGCTTCTGGAGCCTACAGTAGCGTTCTATATATTTGATTTCTGGTTGATTGCTGGTGGGCTTCGTTTCTGTCGTGCATCTACTACCATATTGTGAGCAATTTGTAGTGAGACTTGCGATCGCTGTGTCTGCGCTTAGTGGCGCAATATTCCATAGCAAAGGCTTGAGTGGAAAATTCAGTAGGGGTTGGATTTCTATTGGCACAATAACTCAAGTAGTGTCATCTCATCTGGCATGAGTAGTGTGCTTCTTGAGACTTGGCTAGAAAATAGCCATAGGAGAATACAAACAGCTTCTGAAGCCTACAGTAGCGGCTGCTATCTATTTGATTTGGTTGATTGCTGGGGCTTTCTAGTTTCTGCAGTTGACATTACTTGACAATTCTGAGAAATGTGTGTGAGATACTTGCGACGCCTGTGTCTGCGTCTTAGGGGCGAACAGAGCCATAGTCAACGGCTGAAGTGGGAAATTCAGTAGGGGTTGGATTTCTAGTAGGCAATAACTCAGTGTCATTCATCTGGATAGTAGTGTGCTTCTTTGATACTTGGCTAGAAAATAGCCATTAGTGAGAAGAACAAAACATCTTCTTGAAGCCTACAGTAGCTGTTCTAATATTTGATTTCTTGGTTGATCTGCTGGTGGCTTTAGTTTCTGCACAGTGCATTGTCTTGGTACTTGCCAATTCTGAGCAGCAATTTGTAGTGAGACTTGCTGACCCGCTGTGTTCTGCGCTTAGTGGCGCACATATCCATATAGCAAAGGCTGAAGTGGGAAAATTCAGAGGGGTTGGATGTCTATTAGGCATACACTCCAGTGTCATCGCATCGCATAGTAGTGTTGCTTTCCTTGATACTTGGCTAGAAACTGCCATAGGAGAATTACAAAACAGCTCTTGGAAGCCTGTCAGTAGCGTTCTATAATGATTTCTGGTTGATCTGCTGGTGGCTTTAGTTTCGCAGTGCCATGTTAATGCCAATTCTGAGCCAATTGTTGTGAGGACTTGCGGATCCGCTGTTGTCTGCGCTTATGTGGCGCACATATCCAGAGCAAAGGTCGATTGATAGTGGGAAAATCAGTAGGGGTTGGATTCTATTAGGCAAACTCAGTGTCATCTATCTTGCCATATGTAGTGTGCTTCCTTTATACTTGGCTAGAAAATTTAGCCATATAGGGAGAATCACAAACAGCTCTTTGAAAGCCTACTACAGTAGCGTCTATAGCATGATTCTGGTTGTAATGCTGTGGCTTTTAGTTTCTGCAGGCACTATACTACCATATTGTGAGCAATTGTAGTAGAGACGTGCGACCGCTGCTGTTCTGCGCTTAGTGGCGCACATATCCATAGCAAAGGCTGAAGTGGCAAAATACAGTAGGGTTGGATTCTTTTTTTGTTTTGGGTTTTTTTTTTTTTATTAGGCAATATAACAGTTCATCTCTCTGGCATAGTTAGTGTGCTTCCTTTGATACTTTGGCCTAGAAAATTTAGCCATAGGAGAATACAAAACAGCTTCTTGAAGCCCTACAGTAGCGTCATATTATTTTATCTTCGGTTTTATATGCTGGTTTTGGTTTGTTCTGCAGTGCATGTACTTGCCATTCTGGCAATTTGAGTGAGTACTTGCGATCCGCTTGGTTCTGCGCTAGTGCGCACAGATCCATAGCAAAGGATCTGAAGTGGGAAATTCGTAGGGGTTGGATTTCTATTAGGCCCTCTAAATCTCAGTGTCATCTCATCTGGCCATAGTAGTGTGCTCCTTTGATTACTTGGCCTTAAGATAAAATAGCATAGGAGAATTACAAAACAGCTTTTGAAGCCTACTAGTAGCGTCTATATATTGATTTCTGGTGATCTGCTTGGTGGCTTAGTTTCTGCAGTGCATTTAATGCCAATCTGCGCAATTGTAGTGAGACTTGCGACAGTGTTTCTGCGCTTAGTGGCGCACTATCCATAGCAAAGGCTAAGTGGGAACAATCAGTAGGGGTTGGATTTCTATTAGGCATAACTCAGTGTCATCTCATCTGGCCATATAGTGGGCTCCTTGATACTGGCTAGAACCAATAGGCCAGTAGGAGAATACAAACAGCTTCTTGAAGCTACATGAGCGTTCTAATATTGATTTCTGGTTGATCTGCTGGGGCTTTAGTTCTTGCAGTGCATGTACTTGCCAATTCTGAGCAATTGGAGGAGACTTGCGGACCGCTGTTTCTTCTGCGCTAGTGGCGCACATATCCATAGCAATAGGCTGAAGTGGCAATAATTCAAGTAGCGGGTTGGATTTCTTATTATGGCAATACAATCAGTGTCAATCTCATCTGGCATTAGTAGTGTGCTTCCTTTGATACTTGGCTAGGAAAATAGCCATAGTGAGAATATCAAACAGCTTCTTGAAAGCTTCCACACTATGTAGTCGTTCTATTATATTTGTAGTTTGGTTTGATCTGCTGTGGCCTTTAGTTTCTGCAGTGCATTGTACTGCCAATTCTGAGCAATTTGTAGTGAGACTTGCGGACCGCTGTGTTCTTCGACTTAGTGGCGGCACATTATCCATAGAAAAGGACTGAAGTGGGAAATATCAAGTAGGGGTGGATTGTGATATTAGGCCTAACTCCGTGTATTCTCATTCTGGCATAGTAGTGTGCTCCTTTGAACTTGGCTAGAAAATAGCCATTAGGAGATATACAAACAGCTTCTTGAAGCCTACAGTAGTCGTTCTAATATTATTTGATTTCTGGTTGATCTGCTGGTGGCGAGTTCTGCAGTGGCATGTTACTTGCCAATTCTGAGCAATTTGTGTTAGTTGAGAATTGCGATCCGCTGTTGTTCTGCGTCTTAGTGTGCGCACATATCCATGCATAGGCCGATTAGTGGCAAAATTCAAGTAGGGGTTGGAATTTCTATTAGGCACTAACTCAGGTCATCGCTCTGGCATAGTTCAGTAGTTTGTGCTCCTTTGATACTGGCTAGAAAAGCCATAGGAGATACAAACAGCTCTTGAAGCCACAGTTAGTATGTTTTATATATTTGATTTCGGTGATTGCTGGTGGCTTAGTTTCTGCAGTGCATGTACTTGCCAATTCGAGCAATGTGTAGTGAGACTTGTCGACCGTGGTGTTCTGCGCTTAGTTGGCGCACATATCCATATGTATAAAGGCTTTCTGAAGTGGGAAAAATTCAGTGGAAAAAATCAGTATGGGGTTGGGATTTTGATTAGGCACTAAATCAGTGTCATCTTTCTTGGCATAGTATGTGTGCTCCTTTGATACTTGGCTAGAAAATAGCCATAGGAGAATTACAAAAGTTCTTTGAAGCCTACAGTTACGTTCTATATTTGATGTTTCTGGTTGATCTGCTGGTGGTGGCTTAGTTCTGAAGTGCATGTACTTGCCAATTCTGAGGCTAAAGTTGTAGTGAGACTTGCGATTTTCCGCTGGTTCTGCGCTTAGTGGCGCACATATCCATACAAAGGATTGAAGTCATAATACCTGTATATAGTGTCCATGGGAGGGGGATGGGGTTCATAATACCTGTATATAGTGTCTATGGGAGGGGGATGGGGGTCATTATACCTGTATATAGTGTCTATGGGAGGGGGATGGGGGTCATAATACCTGTATATAGTGTCTATGGGGGGAGAATGGGGGTCATAATACCTGAATATATGATCCATGGAGGGGAGGGGGGTCAATAAATAAACTGAATATAGGGTTCCTATGGGGGGAGATGGGGGGGTCATTATACACCTGAAATATAGGGTCTATGCGGTGGGAGATGGGGGTCAGAATAACCTGAAAATAAGGGTCTATGGGGGGGGGAGATGGGTGTCATAATACCTTAATAAAGGTCGATGGGGGAAATGGGTCATAATACCTGAATAGAGGTTATGGGGGGAATGGGGGTCATATCCTGTATAAGTGTCCATGGGGGAGCATGGGGGCATAATACCTGTATCAGTGTCCTGGGGACATGGGGGTTCATCCGACCGGTAATCTAGTTCCCATGGGGAGCATGGGGGTCATAATACCTGTATATAGTGTCCATGGGGGAGCATGGGGGTCATAATACCTGTATATATTGTCCACTGGGGAGCAATGTGGGGTCATAATACCTGTATATAGTGTCCATGGGGGAGCATGGGGGTCATACCTTAGATAGGGTCCATTACCGCAGAATAAAACTGTGCAATAGGAGACTCCTGTGTAAGGTGGCGAATTATTAATGCTGCTAGAAAGAAATAGAGGAGGTTCAGACACAACAATTGGTCCGGGGATCCTCAGCCAGTATTAGCTTTGGATGATCCTGGCAGAATATTACAGGACCCCCCTCACTAGACCCCGCACTAACCACTCAAAAGACCCCCCACTGGACCTACCACTAGACCCACCACTTGACCCACCACTAGACCCCCCACTGGACCTACCACTAGACTCACACTAGACTCATCACTAGACCTCACTAGACCCCTCACTAGAACCCTCACTAGTCCCACCACTAGACCCACCACTAGACTCATCATCGTACCCATCACTAGACCCCTCAATAGACCCCCACTGACCTTAACCACTAGACCCACCCCTAGACTCATCACAGACCCAGCAATAGACCCCTCACGAAACCTACTAGAACCCCACTACTTCCCACCACTGGACCTACCACTAGACCCACCACTAGACCCACCACTAGACCCCTCACTAGACTCACACTAGACTCCTCACTAGACCCATCACTATATCCCATCACGATACCCATCACTATACCCATCACTATACCCATCACTAGACCCACCACTAGACCCACCACTCTACCCCTCACTCTACCCATCACTAACCCACCACTAGACCCACCACTAGAACCCACCACTAGACCACCACTAGACCCCCCACTAGGATCCATCACTGGACCCACCACTAGACTCATCACTAGACCCATCACTAGACCCCTCACTAGACCCCCCACTAGACCCCTCACTAGACCCCCCACTAACCCCCCACTGGACCTACCACTAGACCCACCACTAGACCCATCACTAGACCCATCACTAGACCCCTCACTAGACCCCTCACTAGACCCCTCACTAGTCCCCACCAATGGACCCACCACTCGACCCACCACTAGACCCCTCACTAGACTCCTCACTAGACTCTCACTAGACCCATCACTATACCCATCACTATACCCATCACTATAAACCCATCACTAAACCCATCACTAGACCCACCACCGACCCATCACTAGACCCTACCACTAGACCCACCTCTATCCCCACCACTATACCCACCACTAGACCCACCACTAGGATCCATCACTAGACCCACCACTAGACCCATCACTAGACCCACCACTAGACCCACCACTAGACCCACCACTAGACCCACAATAGACCCACCACTAGATCCATCACTGTACCCATCACTGAACCCCTCCTAGAACCCCTCACTAGACCTCCCCCCACTGTACCTTATCCACTAGACCCACCACTCCACCACTAACTCATCACTAGAAGACCTCACTAGACCCCTCACTAGACCCCTCACTGCGCCCCCTCACTAGTCCCACCACTGGACCATAACCCTCGCCCACCACTAGACCCACACTAGAACCCACCACTACCCCTCAACTAACCCACCACTAGACCCCCACTAGACCCTCAACTAAACACCCTATACACCATTCCATCACTATACCATCACTAAACCCATCACTAGACCCACCACTAGACCCACCCTCTACCCTCACTAGACCCCCACTAGACCCAACCACTATAACCATCACTAGACCCATCACTAGACCCACCACTAGACCCACCACTAGGATCCATCACTGGACCTACCACTAGACCCACCACTAGACTCATCACTAGACCCATCACTAGTACGGAATCCAGTCACACTGATTATGAATTTGAATTTTTTATTTTGCACACAGTTAAATTTAAGTGACGTTTCGGTCAATCACTGACCTTCTTCAGACACTGTGAATTGTTAAGGTGGGATAACATAGGTATTTGATTACATGACGTGGGGAATATGTACAGTGGCATATTAACCTATTACACAAAGTATGCATGATGCTTATACAGAGAAGGTCGGATAGTTCCCCGTTACAACAAGGATAAATCCATGTATCATGACATATAATATCTTATTCATATGGGAAGGATTGAGCAGGGAACTTTGGAATGCTATAAGATTTCAATAGTAACGGCTTGACATGGTAATCAATTAGTAATGGTCCTGTACAGGAAGCATAAGAATAGAAGACGTGCTTACCATTATGCCAGTTTATTCATATTTCAGAAGCTGCTATGCAGGCTTAGCGCTTAGGGAAGACCGGAGGCCGCTTGTGTGGTAGAGCGCTGCAGTGGTAAGTGTTGTGAGGCTTAAATATAAATTATTAGGCGCGCGAGCGCTGAAAACGTCACTCGGTCTGCCCGAAGTGCGTCATTGCTTGCGTTCCATCCACCCTGTTGCCCGCGGGTGGAACGCATGGGCTGTTTATATGCTGATTGGAGCAGAGATGGGGTGGGGTAGTGGGTTGTAGCAAGAAAGTACTGTAATGGATGTGCTACACGATAAGAGGAGTTAAAGACTTCGCAATGATAGTATCAAAGGGAGATACATTTAGTATATGGGATAATGGAATAATTAGGCTAAAAATGAAATGCCTATATAAGTGAAGAAATGAAAAGGCCAAAGAGTGAAGGATAGTAGTGGATCTCATGCGACAATGGGAGTAGATGCAATAGAATGGAATGGAATGTGAGAATGACTGTTTAGAAATATATGGCATTGTGGATGTACAAGTGATAACTAGCAATAACACAGATTAACTATATCTACTATATTGCATATCAATACGCCATAGCGTTGAGTATATGGTATTGGTTTCCCACAGCGTCTCTGTAACAACATAGAATTGTTCATGTTAGTAACAAATCAGCGAAGCTTTGGATATTATAGTACCTATTCATTACTTTAGGTGACAGCGTTGTATTGTGTGAATCCAAACGCCTCTCTTTTTTGCAGATTGATTACTCGGGAATCCCCACATGGCGTCTTGGGGTCCCTATTTGTTCATACATGAACAATTCTATTTTTTTTGTTACAGAGACCTGTAAAACATACATATCATCAACGCTTGGTATTGTATATGCAATATATAGATATATTTCTAATCTGTGTTATTGCGATGTTATCACTTTGTAAATCCACAATATGCCATATATTTTCTCACATTCCCATATTCTCACAATTCCATTCATACTATTTGCATCTACTCCCATTGTACCATGAGAATACACTACATATCACTTTCATATTTTGGCGCTTTTCATTTAATTCATTCTATTATATAGGCAGTTACTTTTTCGCCTAGATTACTTCCATTATCCCATATTACTAATATACCTCCCTTTGATACTAATCATGTGCGCCATTGTAGTTTTAAACTCCTCTTATCGTGTAAGCACATCCATTACTTAATTCTTGCTACAACCAACTCCCGCCCACCAGCTCTGCTCCAATCAGCTATAACAGCCCATGCTGCCACCCTCGCGGCAAACGTGTGTGACGCCAAAGCAATGACGCACTTCCGGTCCCAGACCGGAGTGACTTTTTCATGCGCTCGCGCGCCATATTCCTATTTAAAGCCCTCACACACACTTACCACTGCCATTCTCTTCTACAACAAGCGGACTCCCGCTCTCCCCTAAGTGCCCGCCTTCATATACAGCTTCTGAACCTCTGACTAAACTTGCAACTGTTTAACCACTGTCCTTATATTCTTATCTTCCTTTACAAGGTCCATTATAACTTTGATTACCCTGTCAGCCTTCTACTATTGAATCTTATAGCATTCCCAAAGTTTCCCTGCTCATCCATTACCATTGAATAGATATACTATGTGTAATTGCTACGATGATTTATCCTTGCTGTCACAGAATTATCCTGAAACCTTTCTCGTATAAGCTCATGCATACTTTTTTTGTGTACATATGTTAATATGCCCACTGTAACATATTCGCCCCTGTCTGTCAATAAATACGTTAGTTATCCCACCTTAACATTCACATGTCTGAAGAAGGTCAGTGGATGACCGAAACGCACTTAATTTAATTGGTGCAAAATAAAAAATTCAAATCAAATCAGTGTGACTGGATTCCCGTACTATGATGTTTGATGGATTGGGACCTCATCATCCCAGAGCACCTGAACAACAAAATCTAAGGTGGGCGATACAACTCCTTACGAAAATTCTGATAGACCAGCACTAACCCCTCACTGGACCTAATACCACTAGACCCACCACTAGACCCCTCACTAGACCCCCCCACTAGACCCCTCACTAGACCCCTCACTAGACCCCTCACTATACCCCTCACTAGACCCATCACTAGACCCCTCACTAGACCCCTCACTAGACCCCTCACTAGTCCCACCACTGGACCTACCACTAGACCCACCACTATACTCATCACTAGACTCATCACTAGACTCATCACTAGACCCACCACTAGACCACCACTAGACCCACCACTAGACTCATCACTAGACTCATCACTAGACTCATCACTAGACTCAGCACTAGACCCCTCACTAGACCCATCACTAGACTCATCACAGACCCCACCACTAGACCCCCCACTCTACCCATCACTAAACCCACCACTAGACCCACCACTAGACCCCCCACTCTACCCATCACTAGACTCATCACTAGACCCATCACTAGACCACCACTATAAACCATCACTAATAACACCACCACTTAACCCATCACTAGACCCTCACTAGACCCATCACTATACCCATCACTAGACCCACCACTAGACCCACCACTAGACCCACCACTAGAGACCCACCACTAGACCCACCACTAGACCCACCACTAGGATCCATCACTTGACCCACCACTAGGATCCATCACTTGACCCACCACTAGACCCACCACTAGACCCATCACTAGACCCACCACTAGACCCACCACTAGACCAACACAACCCACCACTAGACCCACCCTATACCCACTATACAGAGTGAACATACCACTATACCCCCTATAAATCACCACTATAACAGAGGAAGTACCACTATACAAAAACACCCCTATACACCACTATACGAGTGAAGGATTCCACTAACACCCCTATACCCCACTTTATATAGTGAACATTCCACCATAGACACCCATATACACCACTATACAAGTAACATACCACTATAACACCCCTATTCACCCCTATACATACACCACTATACAGAGAAAACTACCACTTTACAACACATTAAAACAAACATACAAAAACCAACACAAAACAATACAATTACAACATAATTAAACATAATATTACATTAAAAAATAACAACAACAATTATTACAACAACAACACTAAACATTCAACAAACCCATTTTTCCAAAAAAATACCAACAACAAAACAATACATACAACAAAGGATATAAAACCAGAAGGAGAGGAAGGGAGGATGAACAGGGGGGACGGGGAGGAAGGAAGGGGGGTGAACACGGGGGGAATGACCGGAGGCAGACCAAAGACTGGGGGAAGGGGGCGGGGGGGGAAGTACAAAGCGAACAAAATAGAGGCGAGACGGATCGGAGGAAGAGCAAATGAAGAACAACAAGAGGGTTGGCAAGCATTTAGTGACAATCAAGCTAAAATAAAGAAATAATAATATTAAATTCTCTTACTCGTGAGGGCAACATACCTGCTCTCCTCTGGTTTGCTCCCTTATTTACTCGTGACTAACATAACGCACCAACATACAGGCACTTACAACACAATCACTATCTACACCATATTACTCAATCCACAATACCTGTATATAGTGTCTATGGGGGGAGAATGGGGGTCATAATACTTGTATATAGTGTCTATGGGAGGGGGATGGGGGTCATTATACCTGTATATAGTGTCTATGGGGGGAGAATGGGGGTCATAATACCTGTATATAGTGTCCATGGGAGGGGGATGGGGTTCATTATACCTGTATATAGTGTCTATGGGGGGAGGATGGGGTTCAAAATACCTGTATATAGTGTCTATGGGGGGAGAAGTTTCCCTGCTCATCCATTACCATATGAATTGATATACTATGTTATTACCATATGAATAGATATACTATGTTAATTGATACATGATTTATCCTTGCTGTCACAGGAACTATCCTGACCTTCTCTGTATAAGCATCATGCATACTTTTTGTGTAAATATGTTAATATGCCCACTGTACATATTCCCCACTGTCATGTATAAATACTTATGTTATCCCACCTTAACATTCACAGTGTCTGAAGAAGGTCAGTGATTGACCGAAACGTCACTTAAATTTAATTGTGTGCAAAATAAAAAATTCAAATTCATAATCAGTGTGACTGGATTCCGTACTATGATGTTTGAATGGGATTGGGACCCTATCCAGAGCACCTGAACAACAAAATCTAAGGTGTGCGATACAACTCCTATACGAAAATCTGATAGACCCATCACTAGACCCCTCACTGGACCTACCACTAGACCCACCACTAGACCCATCACTAGACCCATCACTAGACCCCTCACTAGACCCCTCACTAGACCCCTCACTAGACCCCTCACTAGACCCCTCACTAGACCCACCACCGAGGGCTAAACCTCACTAGAGGGCGCAGTCGGAAACACTAGACTCGAGTCAGCTAGAGACTCATCACTAGACCACACTGAAGACTCATCACTGACCCGACCACTAGACCCCCCACCTCGTACCCATTGGGGCACTAAAAGCCCGCACTAGACCCCACCACTCTACCCCTCACTAGACTGGGGAACATCACGTAGACCCCTACAAAAACGTAGAAACGCCACCACTGAAACAGACGGGCCATCCACTAAACCCCCCACTCTACCCATCAACTAGACACCCATCACTAGACCAGCACTATAAACCCAGCACTCTAGACCCCAACTAGACCCACCGGCACTAGAGACCACCACTGAGACCACACCCGTAGAACCACCAACTAGGAATCTCATCACATTGTACAAAAACCACAACACGGTAGGATCCAATCACTATGACCCAAAAAGGGCGCCCCACTAGCCCAACCACCCCTCGAACACCATACACGCTACTACCCACCGACTATACCCACCACTAACGCGCACGCACAACACTAACCCCGAAAACCACCACTAGACCACCCGCTATACACCCACTAGCCAGGGGAGGTGAAACATCCACTATGGACAAAGATAAACACCCCTATACACCACTATACAGAGTGAAGGATACCACTATACACCCCTATACACCACTTTATATAGTGAAACATTCCACCATACACCCATATACACCACTATACAGAGTTAAACATACCACTATACACCCCTATTCACCCCTATACACCACTATACAGAGAGAAACATACCACTTTACACCCATATACACCCCTATACAGAGTGAAAAATACCACTATACACCCCTATTCACCCCTATACACCCCTATACACCACTATACAGAGTGAAAAATACCACTATACACCCCTATTCACCCCTATACACCCTATACACCACTATACAGAGTGAAAAATACCACTATACACCCCTATTCACCCCTATACACCCTATACACCACTATACAGAGAGAAACATACCACTATACACCCCTATACACCACTATACAGAGTGAAACATACCACTATACACCCCTATACACCACTATACAGAGAGAAACATACCACTATACACCCCTATTCGCCCCTATACAGAGTGAAACATACCACCAGTAACTAGAGATGGGCGAATTTACTAAAATTTGGTTTGTCCAGTTTAGTTGAATTTTTCAAAAAAATTCGATTTGACCCAAATCATGGCGAATCACATTAAAAACCAGGTATTTCCTGGCTGCAGAGAGCCTGTAGGGTGTTGTAGAACGTTGTGCCATGGTAAATATGCATAGGGAGCGCGGTTTGCTGTGTTTTAGTATGACATGCACATGACAGCCGCGGCTCTTAGAATCGCTTCACTCTTCACTTCCATGTGCACGTACAGAGGCCAACTTCCCCAAATAAGCGAAGCGGGAACGCAGCCTGACAAGGTAACGTCTGTGCCAGCTCGAAAGGACCCAGGGCTAAGATCCCACTATAACATCACAGAGTGCACTCTATTACACTGACATCAGATGATTCTATGGATTACTACAGTACCTGTTCTGTTACACGCGGATACATGTAGAAACCCCTCTTCTTTTCACACATCAGTGTCCGCTTTTTTTTTTTTTTTTTTTTTATAATATTTTTTATTAATTTTCAAAATAAAATAGTACAATAACACATATTACAAAGGGAATGTTAACAATGTTCACATATGAATTATTGCAATTAAAGTCCATAAAGGGTTCCATCCTGTGTGAGTCGTCTGTTCTTTTGAGGGATGGGTCCATGTTTTTATGGCTATATATATATATTTATTTTTTTTCCCCTCTTGTCTTCTGATTCATAGATGTTTCCAGCGTGTTGTTGATACTTCGCTTTGCTATATTTAATGTGAGAGGACATCAATTGTCCCGTACAGGTTGGGTATAAACATTATACTATTTTGGAGTGTTAACCGAACTCCAGACCAGGGTCCAACTTAGTGTCTGGTATGTTGTTTTTATTGCTGCTTTCCATTTTGTTGCTGGAAATTTCTCTTGGAGGTCTTCTTTAGAGATGAGCGAACATGCTCGTCCGAGCTTGATGCTCGGTCGAGCATTAGGGTACTCGAAACTGCTCGTTGCTCGGACGACCGGAACATAGCTCAGTATTTACGCCCATTACGCCCCGCCCCAAAGATAAATGTGGCTAGCTCCGCCGTTTTGCTTTTTGCGGCCAGAACAAAAGCCCATCACCAGCCAGGAGACTCTGCACTCCACCGCCCAGCATGACGTGGTAACCCTTACACGTCGATAGCAGTGGTTTGGGAATTGGACCAGCACATCATCTCGAGGTGAAAACAGCCGGTCCCTCAAACAACCACCTGGTCATAGACTATCGCCGCTGGCCGGCATCTGCTCTGATCATTCTGGTCCTGTGATCTTGTCCGATCTAGGGATATCGTCTGCTGCTGCTCATGATTTGAAAGACTCGTTAGTTTTTTTCTATTAGCTTATCTGTTAGGCAGGATTGATTCTCCAAGAACCCAACAGCCCTTCTTAGGGGGCTATTCAATAACTTTCTACACTTTTTGCTTTTAATTTGCAATATCTTTTAAATTACCATTGTTTGTGAGGATTATATAGGGCAGCGGGGACTTTTGCTACCAAGTCGCTCCTTTTTACATCTTCTTGGGCAAAAATGACGAGACTTCTATCATCATATCCATGCAGCACAAAGGTGTACCACACACCCGAGAAGTGGTGTACGCGCGTCTACATAGTTCATGCTCATAGTGGGTTTGGTTTCCTACTTAGCCAAGCTAACTAACGTACAGGTGTCTATCCGGTCCTTCAAATTCATCTGCAACAAACTGAAACAACGATATCTATCTGGCATATGTGTGTGTGGACTTCCTTACTAGATACTTAGGGCCTATAAAATAGGCCATAGGAGATACCAAATCAACAGCTTCTCGTCTTGTAAGCGTGTTACAGTAGCGTTCTAATTAATTATTTGATTTCTGGTTGATTCATGCTGTGGCTTAACCACCGGTGTGGTCCTTCAGATTTATCTCAGGGTGCAGGAAATGCATGTACATTTATGACATGCCACTCCAATAATCGCTATGAGCATTTGATAGTGAGTACTTGCGACCTTACATGCCAGCTGACGGTGTCTTCAGTCTCTCAGGTGTAGTCTAAGGCAGCGTTAGTATTGGCAGCACATATCGCATTTTCAGCGCAACAGCTTGAAGATAAGGAATGTGAAAAATAGTTTGGATCGAAAGACGTGGGGCACAATATGTATGAAGAGTGCATTGGGGGGTGGTATGTGGGATTGTCCATATTAGCACTAACAATGCATACAACTAGTCATCGCAATGTCCATCACATCTGGCATGAAATTAGTAATCGGTGGATCATGCCTTTTGGATACTTGGCTCAGACAGTATACACCATTTTAGGAGATATACGAATGGCATAGCTTCCGGGTTCTTTAGAGATAGACCGGGAGCAGTCAGCGTTCTATAATTTTTGTCATTCATTCCGTCTTGAAATGGATAAGAAAAAAAAATAAGAACGTCCTCCATCTGGTGGCTTTAAGTTGTCTGGGGCATGGGGGGGGGGGGTGGTGCTGGTTGGCTGCTCGGGATTTGTGTGTGGTAACTGGAGACCTATGTGGTTGTGCCAGAACTGTCTCTTAGGCAATATTCTGATGAGGTAGAGGACACTTTCGACCACAAGCAGGACAATTAGTACTCGAATAGTAGTTCTTTCCTTGCCTCTTAGTGGTCTCATAGATGAGAACAAAGCTATCTCTACGCAAATGGGAGCTGAAGTGGGAGTGTAAAAACATACACCTTCAGGTATAGGTTAGCAGGTTGGGTGATTTGCTATTAGGCAATATACTCATCAAAACTTCAGCTGTATCCTTTCTGGAAGATTAGCACGGTCATAGAGTTGTGCTGTTTATACAGTGCCCGTTTGATACTAGGATGTATCTTACTGTGGCTCGAAATACCATGAGGTAGAAATACAGAAACCGCTTCTTGAAGTGCCCTACATGTAGGCCTCCGTTACTATATATGTCTGACATATTTCTTCAGCATTTTCTGGTTTGGGAGTCTGCTCATGCTTTAGTTTCTCTGCATGCATGTACTTGCCCAATGTATCTGGGCATATTTTGTGTGGGGGGGGTGAGACTTCTCACTGCGACGACGCCAACCAAAACTATGCTTTGGGTTCTGGCGGCTTAGTGGCGGCACATATCCATGACAAAGGCTGAAGGGGCAAATTCATAGGGGTGTGGATTTCTAATTAGGCAATAACTCATTGTCCATCTAGTCACTGGCATAGTAGTGTTCTTCCTTTGAACTTTGGCTATAAAATATAGCCATAGGAATAATACCAAAACAAGCTTCTTGAAAGCCTACAGGTAGCGTTCTATATATTAGTCTCATATTTGATTTCCTGTTTGATCTGGCCTGGTGGCTTTAGTTTCTGGCAGTGCATGTACTACTGTGCCAATTCTTAGCAATGTTGTAGCTGAGACTCGCCTTATTGGCAGACGCTGTGGATTTTCCTGTCGTTACACGAGTAGAGTCTTTTTGTTCGTTTCTACTTTCTGCTGTAATATTGTATTCCGGATTGTCACCTACGCCCATAAAGTTGGAACACGAGGAAAGGTCTAGCATAAGTCGCCCGAAGTGGCAAAATTCAGTAGGGTTGGATTTCTCATTAGGCACTAACTCTCAGGAATTGTCATCCCTAGTTTGTGAGTCTTCATTTTCTAAGAGACTGGTGTGTCTTAGTGTTTAGGTCTCATCCCGGCACCGGGAGCCATTAGAGGCCTAAACGGGTTAATCTCATCTGGCCTCGTTCGTGGTGCTCTCCAGCGCATAAGGTCCATCTCTACACGCAGGGGGGTTTAAGGCCCTAGAAATTTGAACAATCAGATAATACTGGCGGGTGTTTTATGTTTTTGCCTTTACTTATTGTAAGACATATGTCATTACTTTTTATTTCAATTACATTCTGTTGAATCTGAAAGGTCTTCCAGTCCTCGAAATGTCACACGTCTCCGAACACCAAAAGCATGAAAAAGTTTAACCGACACCAGCAGGTCAAATTTCTGTGTGACTGAACAGATGTTTTTTAATGTTTCGCAATGTATTAAAACCCAAGTAATAATCAAGATAAGTGCTATTTCCTTTGTTACTTGGCTAGAAAATAGGCCATAGAGAATACAAACAGCGTTCTTTAAGCCTACAGCAGTAGTTCGTTCTAGATATTTGATTTCTGGTTGTGATTCTGCTTGGTGGCTTTTATTTTCTGCGTGGGCATTGTACTCGTCCGCTGCCTCTGCATGCCGTCCCCTATAGTGTCAGGGTCAATTATTGGATGTTTTAGATGCTATCTAGCTTCATTCTGTCACTCTGTCATGGCCATGCTGTTGCCCATAATTTTGGCATAATGGTGCGTTTAAGCAGCCTCAGAGGCATCCATGCATGCTGCCCCTGCTGTTTCCTGTCCATTTCCGTGGTGTTTCCATCCTTTTCTGAGGTTCGCAGGTGTTTGGCCAAGCTTCCCTGTGCAGAGCCTTGGTCCCCTTGAAAAATGCTCGAGTCTCCCATTGACTTCAATGGGGGCAGCCTCAGAGGCATCCATGCATGCTGCCCCTGCTGTTTCCTGTCCATTTCCGTGGTGTTTCCATCCTTTTCTGAGGTTTCCAGGTGTTTGGCCAAGCTTCCCTGTGCAGAGCCTTGGTCCCCTTGAAAAATGCTCGAGTCTCCCATTGACTTCAATGGGGCTCGTTATTCGAGATGAGCACTCGAGCATCGGGAAAAGTTCGTCTCGAATAACGAATACCCAAGCATTTTAGTGCTCGCTCATATCTAGTTAGTTTGACAACTTCTATTCTTAGTAAACCCATGCTGGCTGTCACTTATTATACGATTTGATGTCACATACTCCAGTATTTAGTCTTTTACTAACCCTTCCAGTATTTGCCCCACAATGGAAGTTAAGCTTACAGGCCTGTAATTACCTGGCGAAGTTCTAGAGCCCTTTTTATATATTAAATGACCAGTTTGTAGAAAAGATCAAGACTTTTGGATTATGGTCTAGACCTGCAATAAATCAATGTCTTTACTCAAATTGCATTGCTGCAAACAAAAGGTCTTTAGACCAAAATTAGGGAAAAGAGAAAATAATAATAAAATTTTATTATTATTGTATGTCACCTATCCTCTTTTTTTTTTCTACAGACACACTTGCTCACTTGTGAGAGCTTTGACTGGAGTTCCACATTCGCATTCACACTTTTATATCACCATTGCTAAGTAGCTTGCTAAATTCTTGCTGCTGCTGTTATATCTGGTTAATATCTGTGCGTCTCCCTGGGTGCTCAACTAATCACTATGATAACTTAGAATAACCCTAAACCTATGTCGCTGCAGTTCGACATATGTGGGTTGTTGTTAATCCAACTACTTTTCATCCCTATTAAAATATAGGTCGCTCAATCAGCCCCCCCGACATGTTTCGTCATAGACTGGCGTCCTCTGGGGGTCAGGGCTGAACTGATGTGCTTGGCGTGTTCGTATCACCTAATAATACCTTGGTTCATTGACGTCATTGTAAGTGGGTGTGCGCTGTGTGAACCAATCACCCATCGGGAAGTCACCTTCAGGCGTCAGCTGATTGCTCAAGCCGCTGTGTTCCGTTGGTGATTGGTTGATAGGGGGGCTCGTTAAAGCGTCATCGCTCCGAGACTTGCTCCTCATTGGTTTATATTTCTGTTTACTACCGTGACATCACATGAATTTCGTTGTCATGATCACGCGATGACTAGGTTTGTTCTGTGCATGCGCTCTGGTTGGCGCATGCGCATTAGTTGGCAAGCCATGTCCTCGTCATGTGGACCTGGTTGCCATGGTGACGTGGACTCCAGTTTTCTCGCGCAGGTGCGTCAACTTGGAAGAAATAATTCGGGAGACCCGCTATGTGGGTATCGTATTATATGGTAAGTATATGTGTTATGTGGCTAATAGATTATGCAATAAAGTTGTGGATCAGTCATAGGTGATGATCGGGATGATTTTTAGATAAACATATGAGCCCGATAGTTCGGAGGCAAAGCGAGTATGGCTTTAGTTGTGATGCCTTGTTTGTATTTTCATGGGATTGGGGTGATTGGTGAAATCACCAAAGGATGAGTGAGGTCACCAGCGCTACATTGGTATTAGATTTTATTTAGTCGGAAATTAGATTTTATTTAGTCGGCACCACATTTGCCTTGCGCCAGTCACTTGGCACCACACCAGACAGTACGGAATCCCTGAAGATTTTAGACAACGGTACAGCAATAACAGAATCACACCACAGTCCGTCGGTCATCCGGTGTTTCCTTAAAGAACCTCCAGACTTCTGAAGATCTAGCCCTCGCCGCAAGAGCCCTCGCCACGGGAGCTTCACTAGTTGACACATTTGGCGCTGATGCACCAGCTCTGGCCCTGCCTCTCCGTCTGGCCCCACCACTGCCTCTTCCAACCTGTTCTGGTCGAGGACTCTCCTCCGTCTCAGAAGCACTGTGTTCACCCGGCCTCTCAACCCAGCTTGGGTCTGTCACCTCAGCCTCCTCCCCCCCAGTCTGCCCCCTCCCAGGAAAATTTGCCATTTGAACCGGCATACTCTGAGGAACTGTTTTCTGGACCCTTCCCACAGTCACAAACGCAAACTTTTACCATTTAGGGATATTATTTCAGCGCTTCTTGCGCAGCTGTTTACATTCCCCTCACCCGGCATATCCTAAACTTATAAGAACGCTACTACACTTGATCTTATACAAAAGGTTCTTAGAAGTGCTGTTTGGGGAGTAGCCTATAGACAGGGGCTTGGATTGGCGAAAGCTCGCCTGGCAGCGGAGCGCCAGCTCCATGCCAAGATCCAACTAACATAGTTTTAACTGCAGCACCTTTAATCTACTACTAGTTCACTGCCTCCATACATGGTCCCCTTATCAAACGAGCTGTGTCAGGCAGAATTTTGGGTTGTTTTCATGGCTTCCATGTTAACTTTGTCGCCACCCTGCTGTGTAATCCACAAAATATACTGGCAAACTTTTATCATGTACCGATATTATTTGAGCGCTTCTTGCTCACCTCCTTTGGTTCCTCTCTGCCACCCATTGGTTTGAAGCCTGAGTCCAATTAGGGTATGTCGCCATGCCACTCTCTAGCCTGCTGCCGCTGCCTCTGCATGCCGTCCCCT
Source organism: Engystomops pustulosus (assembly GCA_019512145.1). Lineage (NCBI taxonomy): Eukaryota > Metazoa > Chordata > Amphibia > Anura > Leptodactylidae > Engystomops > Engystomops pustulosus. Next base: position 168,288 of record WNYA01000407.1, read on the forward strand.
ATAGTGTCAGGGTCAATTATTGGATGTTTTAGATGCTATCTAGCTTCATTCTGTCACTCTGTCATGGCCATGCTGTTGCCCATAATTTTGGCATAATGGTGCGTTTAAGCAGCCTCAGAGGCATCCATGCATGCTGCCCCTGCTGTTTCCTGTCCATTTCCGTGGTGTTTCCGTCCTTTTCTGAGGTTCCCAGGTGTTTGGCCAAGCTTCCCTGTGCAGAGCCTTGGTCCCCTTGAAAAATGCTCGAGTCTCCCATTGACTTCAATGGGGCTCGTTATTCGAGATGAGCACTCGAGCATCGGGAAAAGTTCGTCTCAAATAACGAGTACCCGAGCATTTTAGTGCTCGCTCATCTCTACTCTCCTCCTTTCTCAAAACTGAGTAGAATAATAATCCTTTTACTGACTTCGGATGCGTTTTATAAGATTATGGTTGAGGGTGTTTTCATTTCTAACCTTTCTAATCATTTCGAGGGTGGTGGGTCCTTTTCCCATATTTGGGATATCATTCTATTTATAAGTGGCGAGTTGTTATTGTAGTATTTTTCTATTGTTATCCATGCTTTGTCTGTTGCGTCTCGCCACCAATGTTTAAGCTGATCTAAGGATTGCTGCTTTATGGTAGTCTCTTAGGTCCGGTAATCCAAGGCCAAACGACATAAAGAGCCACAAAGAAGAAGCCCAAAAACTGGAGGAGCTCTACACCCAGAAAGTGGCGGTGAGAGGAGGGGGCGGGAACCGGCTCTGTGGGAGGAGCCTATGTCTTATTAGTGTGATAACACATGTGGGAGGGGCATGAATGAGAATGTCTGACCTGGGGTCTTATTATACAAGTGTAATATGTGACACTTCTGGGTGGTCTTTAGTGCTGCACTATGGTGTCTGGAGTTACTAGGGTGGTATTTGGTGCTGCACTATGGTGCCTGGAGTTACTGAGGTGGTATTTGGTGCTGCACTATGGTGTCTGGAGTTACTGGGGTGATATTTAGTGCTGCACTGTGGTGTCTATAGTTACTGGGGTGGTATTTAGTGCTGCACTATGGTGTCTGGAGTTACTGGGGTGGTATTTGGTGCTGCACTATGATGTCTGGAGTTACTGGGGTGGTATTTGGTGCTGCACTATGGTGTCTGGAGTTACTGGGGTGATATTTAGTGCTGCACTATGGTGTAACAGTAGCGTTCTATATATTTGATTTCTGGTTGATCTGCTGGTGGCTTTAGTTTCTGCAGTGCATGTACTTGCCAATTCTGAGCAATTTGTAGTGAGACTTGCGACCGCTGTGTTCTGCGCTTAGTGGCGCACATATCCATAGCAAAGGCCGAAGTGGCAAAATTCAGTAGGGGTTGGATTTCTATTAGGCACTAACTCAGTGTCATCTCATCTGGCATAGTAGTGTGCTTCCTTTGATACTTGGCTAGAAAATAGCCATAGCAATAGGATAGGATTGTTTGGTT